>CM076584.1:1550887638-1551157325 GCA_034641835.2 Pinus albicaulis
AGGATTTTACAAAATGACTCTATTTATCAATAGATATGTCGATTTCCTTATTACATATAGAGATCTCAAATTCTTAATTACCACAACTCCAATACATTTTATAAATTACACTGAAATTGTATAAATTATACTTAATCTATTTAAGTCTGAGATAGTTGGATAGAGAAAATAGTCATAATTTTTTCCAAAATGCATGCTGAGCATGTTATTATCGCATTTATTCTGGAATTACATAAATAAACACCCTACATAATTACCCCAAATTACTATTAGTTTGATATTAAAAAAAAAACTAAATGGACTTGTATATAATTAATTATTAATTAACAAGAAAAAATATATATATGATTTTGTTTGATCTAATTATACTTCATTATTCATAATGAAATAAATAAAAAAATATCATAAACAAACTTTTGGGAAAAAAAACAATCATACACAATTTATTTGAGGTATTTGAGGGAGATAAGTATGTGTCAAATTTATACCCTGCTCCCGATTCATACAATAAACTATCACCACAAGTCCATGATTCTTAGTGTAAACACAAATTCCAACATTCTTTTGAAAACATAAAGAACTTAAAAGTTGTACTTAAAATTTTTTAGAGGTGGTATTTTCGAAAATTATTATTAACTTTGAGCTTCTATATATAGTATTTTTTTACTATATAGTTTATTGTAGTTTTCTTCCGCCACTATTTTGCTGGATGCATCGTGATATTTTCAGTGTAATATCTAGGTCTATGTATCCTCCTCCGTTTTTATATGACGGTCTTGTATTATTGCTGATAGTTTATTTTCTGTCGAAGCTTATTGATATATGAATATTCAATTATATAAAACCTATTTTGAATATATGTTTGTTAAAAAAAAAAAAAAAAAATAGAATGTGGTATAATATCAATATAGATTTATTTTAATTATATATTTTCTAACTATTTTAATTATAGATTTTCTAATAATTTTATTGGAATTAAATTTAAAAAAAATTAAAAAATAATTAACTACAAAAGTGAAAAAAATATTTATATCTGGTTATATCTGATGCCTAGTAAATTTATGGTGAAGATAGATGTGTGTTTATTATTTGAATTGTATTTATGAATGCACAAATAAATTTAATGACTTGAAAATTTCATTGAATATTTGGAATGTATAGACCACTTAGCGTAAACTTACAATTGTAACAAATTATACTGTATTGTAGACAAAATTGATAGAAAATATAGAATAGTAAGACTACTTAAAAAGTTTTAACCATAAGATTTTATTTTTTTAATTCCTTTAAAACATTTGTAATAGATACAAATACATTATTTTATCTATGGACCTTATTCATTTTAATTATTTATTTTGTTATTAATATATTTTTAAGTATATCTCAATATTACTTAACTCTTCATATTCAAATATTGTATTTATAATGCACATTATTTTTGTTTATTATTATTATTATTAGTGACCTAAATTTGATATAAAATTGACGATACTAAAAAAAAAAAAAAAAACCTAGCAAAGCTCTACACTAGGCTGACCTCCATGAACTAGGATTTGCTAGTTTTGTCGTTGGCTACCCTCGGTAAAACTTCTCCCCCAGCCTGATTTACCATGACCTCTCACCTAGACAGCTACAGGCTCACTGATGGTCGACTCCAGTGGGGGGACGGTTGTTCCCCCCCTCCCAGGCCAGCCTCCAATAGGGGCAGTGGCAGGGGTTGACACCGTCAATCAGCACAACTCTGGCACGTCTCAAGAAATTGTCGAGGTGACACCCACAGCACAGATGACTAATACACAAGCAACAATAGCAATGAACACTAAATCATCAACATGCATACCAAAGAACTCCGAGAAAACAATGATAGAACTCCCAGCGCACTGCATCAATGGCAGAATCCAATTCATGAAAGACCATGCACTGATAGGCAAGTTCGTGGGCTTCTGGCCCATGGAAAAAGCGTTGAGAGGATGGATAGCCTCGAAATGGAAACCCAAAGGCCACATTGACCTACAGCTGTGCACTAAAGGCTTCTTCAATATTCTCTTCACCTTCTCTGAAGACAAAGATTGGATAATGGATGGGGGTCCCTATTTCTTCAACACTGCAATTCTATACCTTAGACCCTAGACTAAGCACTTCAACCCAGATAAACATGATCTAACTTGGGCATCGTTCTAGATCAGGCTCTACTCTCTCCCCCAAGACTATTGGGACAAACTCACCCTCAGAGACATTGGCAACGCCTTAGGAGAGTTCGTCAATGTTGCAGAGGAAACCAAAATCAACCGCTACGCAACCTATGCTCGCATATGTGTCTACATGAACCTAGCCAAATCGCTACTATGCGAGGTAATTTTAATGCATGAAGATTTTGAATGGACAAAAAATATAGATTATGAGCACATTCCTTTTAGATGTAGAAAGTGTCACCAACATGGGCATCTCTTAAGAGACTGTCCCCAAAATAGGAAAGCTACAGCTGAAAAGGAATCCAACGAACAGGAGGTAGAAGGTTTCACGAAGGTAGCAAGCATAAAAATACATAACAAGAGAGCTACCCATCAGCAAAATAAAAAAATACCTACGATTAGCAATAGCTTCGCAACCTTAAATTAGCTAAATGAAAATGAAATCGAACCAGTAAATGAAGCTAGGAGTACCTCCACAGTGCAAGCCCAGTCCTCCAAGGCTCAACATAATAAGCTTCCCCTGGAGACCTTCTTGAAACCACCCACCACAAATGACGCAGGGGATAATAATATGATAAGGGGCAAAGAACCAATCGTGGAATCGATCCCAGAAGCGATGGAGGAAGAACCTGAAAGCATAGATATGGAAGGCTTGGATCTCATTGGGCTAGAGGAAGCCTGCAACAAGAAGGACTACATATCAACACTGAAGCAACAAATCCAAAAAATGGAGGAAATCCTAGCCATAGCACAGAAGCTCCCCTCCTTGGGTATCCAAGGGGGCACACTCATCAATACAAAATACTTCATGAAAGAGTCCCACAAAAGGGGCAGGAAAATAACCCTACAAAGAACCATAGAAATTGGTAAAGAAATGGTGGATTCTGGCTGATTCCCCAAGCTGAATAGATTCTATGCCTTCACCTCCAATCATATCCCATGAATCTAATCTTCTGTAATATTAGAGGGTGCAACAACCCCACGAAGCACAACATCATAAAGAAAATTATGTATGAGGAACATCCGACAATATTATACATGCAAGAAACCAAATGTTCCAGCTCTACTCTAGAAACCATCTTCAAAAAGATCTGGAAAGGTAGCAATACAATATTGGTTGATGCAAATGGGGTGTCTGGAGGACTGGAAATCATCTAGAACCCCCAAATCATCTCCTTAGAGAACTTTCATGCTAATAGACACTTCATTCAGGCCAAATTTCACCTAACTGGAACGGACATCCATGGCTTGCTCACTAATGTCTACTCTCTGCAAAACGCTCAACAAAAATTGGCGCTCTTGGATAACCTAGAGGAAATAAACAAACAACGATCCTTCCCTCTCTGGATTTTGGGGGGATATTTCAACATGATAACCAATCTTTAGGAAAATAAAGGCAAAAGGTTGCATCTAGAATCAGACAGTAATGGATTTAAAAAAATCATCCAAAGCAATAACCTCATAGATCTACACACCTCCAATGGAATCTTCACATGGAACAACAAAAGAGGGGGTGCCCATCAGATAGCCTCAAGACTGGACAGATTCCTCATCATCGATGATCTTATCCACCTCGGACGTAACATAGATGCCACAATCATCCCAGCAACAAGATCTGATCATTGGCCAATACAACTTCAATGGCTACAACCAGGTAAGCATGCTCCCAAACATTTTTTCTTTGAACATTGTTGGTTCAATCACCCAGGGTTCAAGGAAATGGTTTCCAAATGGTGGTCCTCCTTAGCACCTTCTCAAGGTACCAAAATGCTCCAGTTGCAGAAAAAACTGAAACTTATCAAAGGTCAACTGAAAGTCTGGATCAAAACAACCTTTGGAAATATATTCACATAACAGAAAGACCTGGAGGAGAAAATGAAGAAACTGCAACAGAACATCATCCAAGAGGGGTGCTCAGCTGAGTCAGCTCATCAGGAGCAACTCCTTACTACTCAGCTGGAAGAAAGAAGCAACCAAGTAGAAGCCCTATGTAGACAAAAATCAAGAATCATCTGGCTCAAAGAGGGAGAAAGAAACACCAAATTCTTCCACTGCTCCACCATTCAACACCAGATGCACAACAGAATCACAATACTCAAGAACAAAATAGGGGAAAGGCTAGAAACACAAGTGGCCATCACTGAGGATCTGCATAATCATTTCTGGGACATCCTTCAAGAACCCAAAGACCAAAGGCATGAATCCATTGGGGAAATCACTCAACATATCCCCAAGTTGATAACGGAGGATCATAATAGGATGTTGCTCACTGCTATCTATTTCGCTGAGGTGGAACAATAAGTCTTCCAGCTGAAGGTAGGGAAAGCTCCAAGTCCTGATGGATTTACCACCAACTTCTTCCACTTCTTCTGGGAGATCATAAAAAACAAAGTCTGGGACATTGTGGAGGAGTCACGGTCCACTCACTCGCTTCTACCTGTTCTAAATGCCACCTTCATCACCTTGGTTCCAAAATAAGACAGAGCAGCCTCACCAAGTAAGTACATACCTATATCTCTTTGTAATGTCATTTACAAAATTATCTCCAAAGTTATAGCTAATCGACTGAAGAGGCTCCTTCCCCTCATAATCTCCCTGGAGAAAATAGGTTATGTGGAAGGAAGATAGATCCTTGATGGCATCATCTTAACCATGAAGTCATTCACTCCCTCAAAACCAAAAAAAAACCTAGTATGCTTCCTAAAATTGACCTATCCAAATATTTTGACAAACTCAGCTGGGACCACATCAAAAAAGTTCTCTTAGCCTTTGGCTTCAATCAAACCTAGGTTAGATGGATCATGAGTCTCATCACTTCTCCCTTTCACTCCATCTTGGTCAATGGAATCCCCTCTGCCACCTTCAATCTCTCAAGAGGCATAAGACAAGGGGACCCTCTATCTCCCTTTATCTTCATCATCATGGCAAAAGGCTTGGGTCTAATTCTCAAAATCTCTATCCATACTGGCGCCTTTCCTGGTTTACCTCTCCACAACCTGCCTCCCTCTTCTCACCAAAAATTTGTGGATGATAACCTAATTATGGGTTACCCCTTAATCCAGGAATCCCGAACCCTCAAGTCTGTTCTTGACTCCTTCTCTGAAGCCTCTGGCACAGAGGTTAACCTTGAAAAATCGCATATATTATTCTTCCATACCACCACTCAAACCTAGCGCACTATCGCTCACATCCTTGGATTCTCCATTGCTTCTCTTCCCTCCAAATACTTGGGAGCCCTGCTAACTGACTCAGCCATCAATCACTCCTCCTAAATAACTCTGGTGGACAAAATGGAAACTCGTCTCTCCAACTGGACTCACCGCACCCTCAACATTACCAGGCATCTTTTCCTCATTAAATCCATCCTACAATCCCTCCCCATATATCTCTTCTATGTCCTTGCAGCTCCCAAATGAGACCTAAAATCCATGCGCAATCTGCAACGATATTTTCTATGGGGAGGCACCAAAGGAAATAAAAAATGGGCCTTAGTCAATTGGAAGGATGTATGCATCCCTAAAAGTTAGGGAGGATTAGGATTACGTGATCCTGAGCACAACAATACCATAATGGGAGCCAACATTTAGTGGAAATGGGTCTCCAACCCCAACACCCCATGGGCCAACCTATGGGATGCCAAGTACATGCATTATTGGCCAAAGGAGGATCTCATAAGGTATAACTTAGATCTAGTTGGATGCCAAATCTATAAAGCAACTAGCAATAAAAAACACATAATCCAAAATCACAATTTCTGGGAGCTCCAAAGTGTTAACCATGCCAAATTATGGGAGGACTCTTGGAAACATATGCCAAGCCTCTCCTCTATCTTTCATAGACCTCTATGGAGTGCAGTGTTCCAAGGAAGGCAAAGACAGAAGGCTCGAGACTTCTCTGAGGGACGACACCTCCCAAGGCTACAGGGAATGGCTTCATACAAGCAAATGGAAAGATAACTTGAACAATGAAAGCCACACAAAAATTTGGGAGGAGCTCAGCACAAAAATAAAACTCAAAGTAAGAACATGACCTGACATCCTTCGCTGGGAGCATATGCCCAGTGGAACATGCTCAACCAAGGAATCTTACAACATTCTTCATCAGCAGAACCCTGGACCAGCAGACATTATCTAGAAAAAGATATGGAAGGCCAATCTATGGCCCAAAATAGCCACATTCCTATGGCTGCTCAGTAAATGACGCATCCTCACATGGGAGAATATTTTGAAGAGGGGGTTCGTAGGGCCCTCCAGAGGTCCTTTATGTTAGGACAACTCGGAAACCATCAACCACCTACTGGACGAATGTCCTACTGCCAATTTCATATGGGAAATAATTCTTGTCTTATGTTGGCGTTCCAACCATGCTAGAAGTAACATCATTAACACCATCAGCAGCTGGCAAGACAATCCTTACACTAGCACCCTTCTGAATATATTATGGCATATCATACTGAGCATCCTCATCTGGAACATCTGGAAGGAACAAAACAACCGCATCTTCAAAGAAAAGGCCTCCACTCCTAATCAGCTCTAGGACATCATTCACAACAACCTCACTGAAACTCTAGCCTTAGATGCCTAGAGTCAAGAGGAACTTCCCACCACGGCAGTAGAATGCCACATGGAACAACTGGCACATGAGTCTAAACACCCAACTCTTGCTCTAGAAACATGGTCTCCCAGCTCCAAATTCTTCTTCAAATGCAATTTTGATGGGGCGTCCAAAGGCAACCCTGGTAATGCAAGTTTTGGAGGCAATATGAGGAACTTTCAGGGAGATCCTCTTAGAATATACTATGGGAATATAGGATGGGACAGTAATAATCCGGCCAAGATGGAAGGGCTAATACAGGGTATACAAATTTCCATCGAATTTCACTAATTCCCTCTAGAAATGGAGGGAGACTCGCAAATCACAATGATGGTTTCCACCAGAATCCTCGAAGGCACGACTTCCTCAAAATTTTCCAACGGCTGGAGACATGCCCACAAGCTTAAGGTGTTGGAACTACTACTTCATGACCACAAAGGCATCACTTTTGGTCACGTTCGCAGGAAAGCCAAATATATTGTGAACCTTCTTGCGAAAAAAAGGGTGGATATTAAATTTGTATTGCATCACTCGAGCCTGACATAGGTTGAGGAGGCTTCTCTCAGATAGGACTGTCTCACTCTCATTCAGAAGGATCAGCACCCCCTGAATGTGGGTGACAGAATTGACACACGTGACAATCACATCCCTCTCCACCCAGATAATGGATATCTCCCACGCAGAGCTTCATCTGTTGCGTATCAAAATACCGCTAGCCTCTTGCACGAAACTTGCAAAACCAGAAATGATGAAGAGAGGACGGGTACTACGTCACCATGTCCTGAGAATCACCTTGCATCTATCACCATTAATGTCCATCATGATTAACCAATATCGCAGCCATACCCCTTCCCCCGAGCCTGCTCAAGTTGTCAATCATTTCATGCAGATACATGCAAAGCCCACACATCGCTATCCTCATGGAACTCATCCCTGCCCCTTTATAAAGTTGAGCTACCCACCCCTCTCATTACTTAGCTTGTTACCTTGGCCTTTTTCCCCCCTCACTCTACTCTGGCTTTTGACTGACTTTAAACAGCTGCGAAGCCCCGATCCTAGCGTAGAGCTGCACAGTCTTCTTTGGACTGACGCTCTCCCTCCTGTGCATATTCCCCCTAGATATATCTCCCCATTTAGCCCCAGTGTTGCTCATCCTTGTGTGTTACTTTTTCTCCTGAACTGCTCTCCCCGTTCAAGGTGCGCAATGGCTCCAAGACTTCGCCAACGCACTATTCGTGGATGTCAGAGATGGGCTCTCCTAGGATGTTATCATTGTGGAGAGGATAATCATCTCGAGTCAATTGATGGATCCTCATCCAACACTTTTGTGCGCTAGAATCCTGATCCCAAGCAACGTGCAAAATCCTCCAATCATGCTGCGCAGAGAGGTGGTCATGGTTCAGGGAAGTCCACCATCTCTCCCCAGGTGCACTCCTAGCAACACAATTATGTTTCTCTGACGACTCCAAAGAAGGAAGACGAGGACACATACATCTAGGTCATGGTCTCCGATGGAATCTGGGTGTTCCCGATGGCATAGACCCAGACTCCCCCATCCTTTGGGCTACAGTGGGCATTACCAGGTGTACTATGGCAGATGTGGAGGTAGTTGTTTTGTAGGCTCCTTCTTGTCATATTGAGGAGGAGAACCTCAATAGTGATGATGAAGATGATAAGTAAATTTTGTGCATCTTCATAGTTCTCTTATTTTTTTTATCATGCTCGCCCTCAGGGCCTTTCTGCTATCATTTAATTTGTGTTTCTTAGATATGCCAGCGCTACTGCGCATAATGTATTTCTTAGTTCTAATTTTTTTTTGGGCTAGTTTCCTCCCCTGAGGCAGCCCAGAAACAGTGTAACAAAGGCTAGGATTAGTTAAGCGCAGCTTGCCAACCCAACCTATAGCATATCTAACTTTATGTTTTCGAAACTAATAGAATAGCCCAACTTACCAAAAAAAAAAAATTGATATAAAATTAAATTACTTCACATGGAAATTGAAATACTTTATTTATGATAGAGAGTGAAATACTTTTAACACATCTCCTTCACATTAGAGTCTAATAACAACCAATGTAGATCTATCTTAACCACAGATGTAAATATGAATCAATTTTTTTAACACTTCAAAACTTGAAAAATATTTTTACTTCAAGAGATTAGATCCCTATTATATATATATATATATATATATATATATATATAACAATAGAAATTTCGAGCTGACTTAACAATACAACAATATACATGTAATAACTCAATGTATAGGGCTTCATAACATGTTTTAGGGTTAGCATGGGGTATATATAGTGCTTAACATGCCCCTCCCCTTTAAACAAGTGTTTCCCTTGGCACTTAACTAAATGAAAATGTTTTTGCAGAAAAATTCATCTTCCCATGTTGCTTCTTCCACTAGTGGGTTCTTCCATTTAATGAAGTATTTAGTATATTATTTATTTTTCAACTATTTAATCCTTGTTTCCATGATTAATTTTAGTTCGATTATGATTTTACCTTTTTCACTAATGTATGAGAAAATATTTTGGACCAATATCTTGTCACTAACTACCTTATTTAAGCAAGAAACATGGAATATTGGATGTACATGAGATAGTGGGGGAAACTCCAATTTGTAAGTCACACTTCCAATCCTCTACAACACCTTATAGGAGTCATAATACCTTAGTTTTAGTTTTTTGTCCTTCTTTTGTTGCTCAAAGGACATCTATTTATATGTGTGTAGTCTCACAAATACGCAATCCCACACTTCAAATTCCCTTTCACTGTCACATTGATCTACTTGTTAACCCATATTATTTTATTCCATGAACAAGTTTCCCTTTAATAGTTTGAGAACCTCTTTTTTATGCCCTAATATGTGGTCCTCCATTTCTTGATCATTTATAGTACCTTAGGGTTATGTGATTTATTGAAGATGATATCCATATAGTTACTTAAATGGGGAAATTTTAATAAACTATGGAAGTATATGTTGTTCCAACATTTTTCTAATGGAAACTACTTAACGTGTTGTTTTTTCTTATTATATGCAAATAAACAGAGATGTCCTTCTGAAAAATTATTCAAAATGTCAATTTTCCTATTATATTATGGTTGATAAGATGAAATATGAGCCAATTGAGTACTCAAACAAGAAAATAATTCATTCCAAAAATTTCTAGTGAAAATTGGATCTTTGTCACTTACAGTAATTTTTAGTATTCCATGTAGCTTGTGGAATATTTCAATGAATGATTCTACCATTTTACTTTATTTAAAAGGATGAGAAAGAGAAAATATGGCTAAATATTTTCATTCACCCTACCACTACAATAATGAAAAATTTCCCTTCATATATGGTTAAACATGTAATAAAATTCGTGTTAACCTCTTCCCCAATGATGGTGTGTCTAATGGTTGTAGGAGCTTTGGGTTCTTAATTGAATTTACTTTATTTTGTTGGCATACCATACATTCATCCACATAATGTTTTACATCTAATTTAACACCTTCCAAAAAAATTATTTCTTGATCCTATGATCGGTTTTCAGGAACCATAAAAATCCTCATATGGAAGAAGTGTGTATCTCCAAAAGGAATTTTTATTTGAGTAGTGTGTTCTTACATAAGTATATGAAATCCTAATACTAAAAAAAATCATTCCTCCACACGAATTTTTCTACTACCGAGGTCCTCCTATAGTTGTTAAATAATCTTCCATATCTTATCACCTTGCATCCATTTTATCCTTACTTTTTCCACTCAATGAGATTTTAAAATCAAAATAACACACAGTAAACCCTATATGTCTTCCTATTTCCTTGAGAGAACATCTACCAAAATATTTTGTGTCCCCTTTTGTAGATGATTTCAATGTCATAACCTAGAATTTTTGTAACCCTTTTTTTTTCTCTTTTGAAGATATACTTTGTTGTAAGAAGTGCTTCAAACTATCATGGTATATTTTTACTTTGAAGTCTCTTCCTATTAGTATGGACACCATATTTTCATTTCATCTAGTATGACTAAGATTTCCTTTTCACATATATGAGTAATTTCCTTCCTTCAAGTTCTATATTTTCAAATAAAAGAGCCTTATTTCTTGCATAGAAACTTTACCAATGGCATGGCTTGATGCATCATCCTCCACAATAAAAGTTTTTTTGAAGTCAAATGTGGCAAGTATGTGAGTTTTCCATATAATTTTTTTAATTTTAAAAAATATTTGGTCACTTCTTTAGTCCAAGAAAATGCTTCTTTCTTCAAAAATTTTGTTATGTGTGCTACCATTTGACCATAATTATTGAAAAAATTGTGATAATATCTTATCAATCATAAGAATACTTTGAGTTTCTTCAAGGTCTTGTGAATTGGCCATTTTATCAAAGATTTGATTTTGTTAGGTTCCACTTTGATACCGTCATGGGATACAATATGACCCAATATTCCACTTCTTGAACCCCAAAGACACACTTGGAAGGCTTGACATATTGTTGTTTCTCTTACAATAGTGATAAGACCCTATTAACATATTACACATGCTCTGCCCAATAATTTTTATAGATTAGTGTGTCATCAAAAAATACTAACGTAAATTTTCTAAGGAAGGGTTTGAAAATTGAAGTATCCAATCCTTGAAGTGTTGAAGGTGCATTAGTGTGTCCAAATGGCATAACCAAAAACTTATAGTGGCCTTCACATGTTCTAAAGGCTATTTTGAGAATGTCTTCTTTCCTCATTCTAATTTGATGATAAATAGAATGAATATCTAACTTAGTGAAGATAATTGCTTCATGTAATTCATCATATAATTCATCAATGGCGTAAATATGAAACTTATATTTAGTTTCCATTTTGTTGAATTTTCTATAATCTAGACACATGAACCATCCTTTTTCAGTAATAACACCACTAACGAATAGAAATCACTCTCACTAGGTTGAATAATGCTAGTCTCTAACATTTCTTGAACCATATACTTAATTTCAATATTTTGTGCATATAATTAGATATAAGCCCTAAAGTTAGATGATACACTTTTACTTTGCAAATAGATATAATAGTCATTATCTCAATCAAATGGAAGACTCTTAGGAATCTATATAAATACCTTAGAATGATTATTGTTAAGTTTTTGGAGATCCATTGGAGTGGAGCATATAGATGTTTGGAGATCTAATTAACATAATTGTGCAATTACACCATAGTATCCCCTTTTTAGAAATTTTTTCATACTATTAGATCTTATTGATCCATATTTATGAAGGAATGAAATCAAATATAGATTCTAACCAAAACATAGAGATACAACAACAAAAAAACTTCAATTAATAAATAACAACTGCTGAAAATTATTTACATAAATAAGAGGAAAAAACAAGCTTGGGTGATGGTAGATTATCTCTGAGAAGAGATGTGATGGCTACATGCATTCTTAACTATGTTACAATGAGGCTTTTAGGCGATTTTACCATAAAAAATAATGGAAAACCCTAAACATACAAAATAATAACCCCAGGAGATGAAGCACCAAATTTGTTTGTGGGCTCCATTGGGGTTAGTTGGTACACGGGTAAACCCACGAAGGTGGGTTACACTTTTGTGACAATCAAGGGCGGAAAAGTGATTTTCCCAACAATTCGGTCGAACATTTATAACATTTTGGTTGAACTTTTGAAATTAGTTCGACCAAACTCATTATGTCGTTTAAATTGACAGCGTGTTGACGGCGTGTGCAAACAGATTTTTGGTCAGAGATGAGAAAACCAGAAACTAAAGTTAGGCCAAACTAATAGTTCGGTCGAACTTTTAAAATAATCTGGCCGAAATTTAGTTTATAAATACACCAGCCAGAAAACATGGATGTGTTTCAGAGTTATTATTGTTGTTTGCAAAGGTTCATAGGCACAAGTCACAGGGGCAGTTGAGAATTTTTTTACATTTAGGGTCACAGGGGCAGGGTCATAGGCGCAGTTGTAGGGTCACAGGCGCAGGTGAGAAATTCGTTGGTGTTGGTTTTCTGTTTTGTATTTTTGTGAATTTTTTTATTATTGTTCTGTCGTTCTACTATTTTAATTTTATAGTTGTTTTTTTCGTTTTGTAGGTAATTTGTAATTTGTGACGTCCTCAGCCCCTTTCTTGTCTTCTCGTTGCGGCCTCAACGTCTTCTTCTCATTACGGCCTCGATGTCTCCAAATTTCCAGGTTCCTATGTCTCTGAATTTTCAAATTATTATGTAAATGTAATTTTCTGAAGTCCAAGTTTGAGCCACTATATGACTCCTCTCTTATGACTTTGTTGGACCTTCCCACTTTTGGTAGCACCGCTGAAGTTGCCCGACATACAAAATTGTTTCTAAATTGCATCCAATCAAAATAGAAATTTCTTAGGATTATAATATGAGCATATGCTTAGGATTTAATTCAATGGTTATTATGTGCTTCTATTATTTATTTTGTGCATTCTATAATTTAATAATAAATTTAATTACCTCTTAGCCTCGTGTACTACCCAATCGGGTGCTCCCTCGGCCCACAAGATTATATACATGTTTTAGGAAAGGACTAGTCTGGTCTCAGACTCTGTCTGATGTCAAACTAACCTTTCCTTACATAGTTCGTTTCTTGACCTATTTGTCATGATTTTTTTTGTTTCTTCTTCTCCTCAATATTGACTCTATATGTGATACATTATTTCTTTATATTTTAAATAATGCAGAAAAAAATTCTCTAATTAGCTGCTTCTTTCATAAACACACATAATCTTGTGTATTTTAATTTTGTATAACAACTCCTATCAAATTTTCCAGTTTTTTTCTAGAATTAAAATATACCATAACACCTTAGTCACAAAACCATTATCAAGACCAAGATACTTATTTGGTTAACTTAGACAGTCCAGGAAATTTTTTAGGAATAAATCTCTCCTCCCTTCCTATAAGACCAAAATCTACGTCTCTGTCTCCCCCAAGACCCGAGACTTCCAAAAAAAATTTGTACCAAGACTATTATATACATAATAGTTTGAGTCTTTATAAAGAATTTTTTTTTATTCTCTTAGCAAGCAAGCAGTATTAGCAAGAAATAAGTTCAGGCCCTAATCAGCCTACCTACCTTATTAGGTTTACCAACCATCAAGGGTTGCCCAAAATGGACCAAAATTTCACTAGTGACCTACAACCATATTCTATTTGTTTTATATTTAAAGGCTTCAATTTCACACTTCTACATTTCATAAACTGCACTCTTCCACAGAGCTTTAGGTTTGACCAAGTGCTCCTATCTCCTACTTCTTCTCTTGCTAGGAAAAATAAACCTAGATATGCTTTAGGACTACCTCTATCAGTAGGCCCAACAAAAGAGAAAGCTGCCAGTAGAAAATCAGTTCTTCAATCTTCACAACTTTCCAATTCAGTAATAAATCAAGCCATATCATAGTTGGTAAAAAAGGTTTATTCATTATGCAATCATAGTGATTAGTATCCCAACCATTTCAACTTCTTGTTACATATAATACTAGTGATTACAAAGCTCGTAATTAGTGTAATTTTTGTGTTACTGGTTTTCTTAGACTAGTATGTTACCCTTCATCCTAGTCGATACCTTTTGGAATTCAGAATAGTCTATTACCCTTCAGAAATACCTTTTGGAATTTGATTGCTTAAACAGATAATTCTATTGTTTTTTAGGTCATCTGTTTCATTTTAAAAATATTTTTCAATTGTTTTTGAGGTCATCTATCTCATTTTTAAAATATATTTCAATTTTTTTTAGGTCATCTGTCTTATTTAAAATATTTTTCAAATTTGTGATTTGTTGTGGGTGCAAAATTTGTGGGGGAATTCGATTTCTTGAACAGAGAATTATATTGTTTTTTAGGTCATCTGTTTCATTTTAAAAATATTTTTCAATTGTTTTTGAGGTCATGTATCTCATTTTTAAAATATATTTCAATTGATTTTGAGGTCATCTGTCTTATTTAAAATATTTTTCAAATTTGCAATTTGTTGTGGGTGTTGATGGTCTTTGCATTCATTTACACAATGTGTACCCAATTTCAAGAAAATAATTGAGACAAATGACCTATTCAATAACTAATAAGTTGCTCCCAAAACATTCACAGACTCGAGAGAAATAACCCAGACTCTTTGAATCATCCTATTCAAGATCATACCAAATGATTCCAACTCTGTTGTAGCTTGAACTTAATTCGATTTTAGAATTCTGAAATACTGATAGGATTTTTTTTGATGTTATTTTTTTTATCTGATTCTAAAATATTCCTGCTTAAAACTTTGAAATTCTCTTTAAATTGTAGGTTGAATTGAACTCAAATTGTAAATTATAGAAATATATTTTGGAATTCGATTGCTTGAACAAAGAATTCTATTGTTTTTAAGGTCATCTATTTCATTTTAAAAATATTTTTCAATTTTTTTTGAGGTCATCTATCTCATTTTTAAAATATATTTCAATTGTTTTCGAGGTCATCTGTCTCATTTTTAAAATATTTTTCAAATTTACGATTTGTTGTGGGTGAAAAATGTGTGGGTGTTGATGGTCTCTGCATTCATTTATATAATGTGTACCCAATTTCAAGAAAATAGTTGCAACGAATGACCTATTCAATAACTAATAAGTTTCTCCCAAAACATCCACAAACTCGAGAGGGATAACCCAGTCTCTTTGAATCATCCTAACCAAGATCATACCAAATGAGCCAAACTCTGTTGCAGGTTGAACTTACTTCGATTTAGAATTCTAAAATACTAATAGGAGTTTTTTTTTAATTTTATTTTGTTTATATGATTCTAAAATATTCTTGCTTAAAAATTTGAAATTCTCTTTAAATTGGAGGATGAACTTAACTCAAATTGTAAATTTCAGAAATACCTTTTGGAATTCGATTGCTTGAACAGAGAATTCTCTTGTTTTTGAGGTCATCTGTTTCATTTTAAAATATTTTTCAATTTTTTTTGAGGTCATTTGTCTCATTTTTAAAATATATTTCAATTGTTTTTGAGGTCATATGTCTCATTTTTAAAATATTTATCAAATTTGGAATTTGTTGTGGGTGCAAAATGTGTGGGTTTTGATGGTCTCTGCATTCATTTACACAATGTGTACCCAATTGCAAGGAATGACCTATTCAATAACTAATAAGTTTCTCCCAAAACATCCACAGACTTGAGAGGAATAACTCATACTCTTTGAATCATCCTAACCAAGATCATACCAAATGAGCCCAACTCTCACTAGTACAAAATGGCTAATTTATTACTAAAAAAATGACTAAAATTTGCATATAAATGACTATTCTTCAGTCGGTGACCAATAGTAGCTAATTTATAGTATCTTATAATGTGACCAACTTTTAGTCATTTTTAGCCTAATCATTAATTGGTTGTCTCAATTTTATTGTCTAGTAGTATATTTGGTCATTAATTTAGTCATTGATTAGGCCATTGTAGTCATTGATTTGGTCATTGATTTTTTTTTCTAGTAGTATATTTGGTCATTAATGTAATCATTGATTTGGTCAATAATTGCCACAATTAATGACCAATTATACAACAAAATATATTACTATATGATCACCTGATAAAACTAATTAATGACCTAATAAATATGACCAAAATGTTGTTCGTGTTATAAGATACTGTAAATTAGCTATTAATAGTCATATATGTGCAAATTTTAGTCATCATTTGAAACCAATTAATGACCAAAGAAATATGACTAAATTTTGGTCGTGTTGTAAGATACTGTAAATTAGCTACTAATAGTCATATATATGCACAATTTAGTTGTCATTTGTAATCACAAATTTATTTTTTGCGGTAGTAATTTATCTTTTTTTGGTAGTTTTATATTCATTATATAAATGACTACATTAGTATTTTATATTCATTTCATTTACTTCCATTAACAATCGTTATAAGAAACTAATTTAATAGTATATTCATTTTGTTTGTGTTCATCATTAATAAACATAAGCTACTAATTTAGTAGTTTTAGATGGATTTTATGTGTTCATTATTAATCAACATAAACTAGTTAGTATGATTTTGCAATTAAATTTTTAAAAAAAATGTCATACAATGTACATGTTCATCTATTATGAAAACGGAAAGCTATATATGTTAATTACGATACTATGTAATATCCAGTGAAACTATAAATAATTCCAACCACATAAATTATATGATATATAATGTCAAGTATTACAATATGAGTTTCCAACTTAATATTAGTTGGAGTAAAATTTACACATGAAATAGTGTTTCATCACTTCAAACATTATCATTGCCTTTCCAGGGCATTGCAAGTGAATTCACCAACCCTGAAAACTTGATCATCAGCCTCTATGTGTGTGTCTTATGAAAGATATTGGCTCTACAAGTACCACTAGACCAATTCTATTCTCTTTAATTTTCATTTTGTCACTCTAGTGTTATTTGTTCTCCTCTTTCTTCAATCCTTGCTTCTTAACATCAATACTGAGTTTCTTTTCTAACACAAAAAAAAGGTACAATGCAATGTATAAGACATGAAAGTCAATGAACACTATAATATAAAATTTATTAGACCATAAAGGATTTATACGATATATACCTCAACATCAGCAATATTGTTAATGCCATTTTTCCCCATAAAACCAAGAAACTTGAACAACTTTTCTTCAGTTGGGAAATAGTGACAGTTATGTGGCCTAATGACCTATATAAACAAAGCAAATAAAATGTCACAAATAAACACAATAGAGCTAGCACTTTCTACTAAGAATGTCTCATGCTCCACTTTTGTATTTGTAATGTTTCCTCTAGTTATCTCTAAGAAGCAGTGACACTTCAACAATAAAATTGGTCAGTAGAAAATTGATGGGCGGAGCAAATTATTGTTGACACAAGATTACAACAAGAAACTAAAAAATAATAAGACAAGACTTTTAAATTGCGATACTAACCAGGAATATAGCCTTCAATATAGTAATCTTCAATTATCAACGTACTATTCCAGGAGAAAAATGAATCCAATTCTCATAAGCCAACAAATTATGTATGTAGTTTGCTTTCTGTGTGATTAATTGAGTTAAATTAGCACATGCAATTTCCATTTAGAATCTATGAAATAATTTTATAAATATTAAAAGAAAACTTAATGTTACTCATTCATGTTTCTCTGATGCAGACAAAACTAAATATGCTAACCTATTTATAATTTGGAGAGTTTTGTAATTCATCGTGTCCAAAATAATTTCTTATTGTCATGATTTTTTTTTTTAAGGATCAAGCAACATGCCTATATTTGATCAGAAAACATATTTTTCGGAATATATTCCATTTTTCTAATTCAAAGCTAAATTTCCTTCCAATTTATGACGTTCAAACAAACTGGAATCATTTTCTTTTAACAAGTGATCATTGTAATATAATACTAAATGAATAGCTAAATAATGAATTTATTAGTGGTGGAATACTAATAAATCACTGATACAAGCAAGAAATAACACCACTATGTCCTAGGCATGCCATGTTTTTATCCTCTTAGTTCGAAATATTACTTCATGAAAATAACAAATTTGAAAAAAAGAACTTTTCTAAAACTATCAACCAACATTGACATTTCTATTGGCATCCCCTCAAAATGTCTGGAAGTATCAAACGAGTGTAGTGCACTCCCCTGTAAGGTTAAATTTTGGCAATGGAATATGTTGTCCCTTATTCTAATCAAGTTTTAACTTGACTTTGATAACTTGGAGAAAATGGGAATCCAATGTATAAAAATGAAAAAAAAAAACTTATATTCATTCACTTACCTAGTTCCTAAACAATCATTGAATCATATACAAATCCAAGCATGTTTCACATTCCACCAAGAAACATAATTTCTAGATTTTGATTGCAACCCTTGAGGCTTTCTCAAATCTGTAAACAAGTAACATCATAAATATTTTTCCTTAGTTCTCAAACCTTATCATGTGTGAAGCTTGATAAAATATGTGCATAAACATATCACATTATAGAATGCTGTGGAGTACATTTACAAGAAACCAATCATTCAAAATTGTATATTTTGTCAAGATTGAGGCATGTGTTAAATGCCCATTATGTGCATCTATGCAAAATGGTGTCATTAATAATTTGAAGGTTCTTGTCTTGCTAGTATCTAATTATTTCTTTGTGCACGATGTTTTTTCACTCCCATTATTAAAATTTTGATGTCATGAACAATATATAGATACAATGGATGATTCGAATAATAAAAGAGGCAATTATTTTTCCATAAATAGTGTTTAGAATTTGCATATGGTGTAAATTCAGTGGTTATACTGGTGGTTTTTGCAATGACATCTCCTAGAGTCTTACACCATACCTACTTTCCCATGCTAAACCATAGTTTTTCGTCATCAGCAGGCCCTCTTTAGACAATCCATTAGCCTCTGCCTCAAATTCTCTATAAATATGATGGAATGATATCTTCAAGAATTGTGCCTTGATTTTCTTCATCTACTCCAAAATGGGTTTTGAAAACAATTATTCCATCCTAAAGCTACCATTGACCCAATTGATAACCAAGGAATCCCCAAAGACCTGGAATTCATTCACCACTCCTCTACTACTATTGTTAACAAAAACTTTAGTGGCTTTATTTCATCATAGTTGTTAGATCCTATACCAATAAATGTTTTGAATTTTGAAGATATGAGTATATAGAGTCACTAAGCTAGTATAGGATACCTCCTACAGCATATTCTTCTTGTTGACCTTGATTGGCACTACTGAAAATTGAAATAACATCATTCCCACTCTTAACAATAGAAGGATGGATCAATGTCCTTTGTTTACTAGTGTTAGGGGCTTTTTTACTTTGAAAGCTCAGTCATGACTAGGAGACACACTGAAACGATGGCTAAAACTTACCTTGAAAGATCTCAGAGTTTTTGGCAAGCTAGATACATCAAAAAACCATAAGACGCAATGCCTTACAACCCTTTAAGTCTTTATTCAAAACACAATCTTTTAAAAATTGATTCGGATATCCCTCATAGGTATAGATGCATCTAGTCACTTAGATTTTTGAATACTTTTGAACTTCTAGAGCTTCTTCAACTACCAAGGTAATCCTCGTGAATTATCTAAAAATATAGCTTTATATACCAGAATCGGAGCATATACCCCTATGGAAATATTCTTTGACCAGGAAAAAGAATCCTCCTCTTTAAGCCTGATGTAATTCTTCTGAAGTTGTACTAGATATTACTTACACTATTATGATCCCCTTTATGATAACTTTAACTCTACCTCACTTTTCTATCCCCCATTCCAAATAGGTTTGGAAATTGGATCTGTTGTTGTGCCATGTAATGGATTCTCTGGTTCCAAATAGGTGTGGAAATTAGATTTTTTGTCTGTGCCAAGTAATGGATTCCCTAGATCTACAATGTGACGATAAGAAAGACAACCTATCTAGTCCAATATTCCATTGATAGTGGTTTTATATACTTACGAAGAATCAATTTCTTGTGTATGAATTTCTTAGAAATCAACCTCTATAGACTCTTGGTTTTCTAAGCCTTACCAAAGGAATTTATGTTTTCTAAACCCAATCCACCAAATTCCTTTGGTTTAGCTAATGACTGCCACTTTAATAAAGGGATTCCCTCTTTTTCTCTCTTACCTCTTCAAAAAACTTTGAAACATTTCTTCCTAATGAAGGTAATAATGGAAATAAAGGAAATTAATGTTGGATTGTAGTGACAAAACATTGGATTGCTCCATATAGGTAAAACACCATTGAGAAGTTGAACTTGTAGGGTTCATAAAAAAACCTCTGGATCCCTTGGAACAGTAATAGAGCCTTCAAAAATTGGTTGCACTAACATCTATGATGCAGAGGGAACAATTAACAACAAATAAGAATTCACAAGGTACTCCAAAAGCATGCAATAGATTTGCATGTCTCTAACAACCATGGTGCATGCCCTTGCTTGTCATTTTCAATATGTTTGTCATTTTATGTTTCCATTCCTTGTTATGACATAATGAAACTATCCATAGTAAATGAGTTGTTGCTTCAAAAGTAGTAAAAAATACTTTTAATTGTACCATGATCATAGAAATAATTCACCTTTGTTGTATTACACTCTTGGTTACTGCACTAAGCAATCCTATATCATCACATTGGATTGCTCCAGATAGGTAGAACACCATTGAGAAGTTGAGCTTGTAGGGTGCAAACAAAAACCTTTGGATCCCTTGGAACAATGATAGAGCCTCCAAAAATTGGTTGCACTAACATCTATGATGCAAAGGGAACAATTAACAACAAATAAGAATTCACAAGGTACTCCAAAAGCCTGCAATAGCTTCATATGCCTCTAACAACCAAGGTGCGTGCTCTTGCTTGTCATTTTCAATATGTTTGTCATTTTATGTTTCCATTCCTTTCTATGACATAATGGCACTATCCACAGTAAATGAGTTGTTTCTTCAAAAGTAGTCAAAAAGACTTTTAATTGTAGCATGATCGTAGAAATAATTCACCATTTTTGTATTACACTCTTGGTTATTGTACTAAGAAATCCTATGTCATCCCTTGAAACCTTATTGTGATTCTCCATTTTGCATCATTTCTCCTCAAAATTGCAGATTTCAAACGTGCTATGGTGTTGTCCAAGTCTCCTAAACCCCTAAAGGAGGTTGCAGCAGGATTAGTATAGTCCATAAAAGCCTCAAGAACATGCACAAAGTTGTTTCCCAATGTATATGTTGTGGATCCAAATATTTGAGAAGAGGGAGAAAATTTGGCATTAAACCCACATCCCATAAAGTAGTGCAGCCAAAAAAAGAAGAAATTAGAACTGTTACAAGAGAAAGTAGTGCTTCTACTAAAGATATCGAACAATAGGATGATTCACTGGAAACTTATTTCCATTGAGCTCTGGGGGATTATGGAATTATGGTTTGGTTATCTTAAATAGCATTCACAGTTCTTCAATGTAAGGCTCAGTTTGGTGATTTTTAGCCACCTAGTCAGGTTGATGGTTTCAATTTCTCTCCTCAAACAGGTAAGTTGTCACCATTACCTTCTTCCTCTCTTCCTCATGTTGTGGCAAGTATTGGGTTAGCTTCTCATCTCAATTTTTGGGAGCTTAATTCTGTGTTTTTCAATGGGGTTCTATATTTCAATTCAATAATTTTCAGTTCATTAATGGTAATAGTGGGGTTTCGGGCTACTTTGTCCTGAGTCCTAGCTATTGGAAACCTCGAGTGTGATAAACTCGAAACCAGTATGAATCTAATTAGAATTATGACTGGCTATTTATTTCTTGTTACTCGTTTGGGTGTACAGAAGGTTTACCCTGGACCTTTTGTTTCTTTCTTGGATTCATCAGTTTGTTATGTCCAGGAAGCACTTGTTGGGACAATCATGATATAATTTTTCTCTTCCTATAGTGATAGTGACCTGCATATTGTGATAAGGTTCAACAGTTAAGACTCCTACGAAATTTCATCTTGGCTCTGTGAATTGTCTTATTTCCCTGTTCAGATGGATTATAGAGAACTCCAAGAGTATCAACAAGCTCTACGGAGACATGAGGATGAAATAATGAGCAACCAAAGCTCAATTTTTTCCACTTCTGAGAAAATATGAGCAGTACAAAGTTACAAACATGTCACCTCCCTAATTGCAACTACAATGGGTAACTTGGTGGAGCAGAAACATTATATAAATGTGTTGGAGGAAACATGTAATACACTCAGGAATATGGTAGGAAGTTCCTCCAAGGGTAAGCAGTCTGGAGCCTTTAAAAAGGTGCAAACAGTTAATTCAAATTGTGGAAGACAAATGGAACATGATACAATCCATCTTCTTCTAAGATAATTTATAATTGATTAAGAAAGCTTTGGATTCAACCTCCAATGGACATGTCTTCCGTTAATTTTGAAGGTATTTCAAAATTATTATATTTTTAGGTTTGTTCTGTAGAATGTATACCACTAATTTTTTTGGAGTGTGATGTATCTGAAACTACTTATGTCGAAAAAATTTATGCTGGTAGTTAGCACCATTTTGAAATTTGTTGGCACGGCTCTGAAACAAACTATCATGTAATCTTGTTGTGAGCATTGCTGCAACTTTTTATTAATATATTAGACTAGAGGAGAGTAGCTTCAGAATGTGACTCAGAAATATGAGGTTATCTGATGATTATGTAAAATTTTTAATGCAAAGCCTTAATGGAATATCGTTATATGGATGAATGTAAACATATAACTTTCAATTCTTTCTAATTTTTTATGCTAATAATGAGAAATAACTGAGTGCTCCAAGGACACACCTATGTATATTTTTCATTTTTGATTGAAATAGTAAATATACAATATTTTGGTGGGGAAGAAACCAATCAAATCACAACATTTTTCCATTTGATTGAATATACAAAATCTGAGATTCAAAATATATGAATGTAAGAGAATGTAGGTTTTCACAATGATTCATATAGAAACTTTTGGAAGAAAACTATCTAAATATTAGTTTGTCCAATTATCCTAGCATGGAAGTAACACAAACAAGGCAACATTTTTAAGCCATGCTCAATTTAGTTTTATGTATTGGGAGAACTCATCATCTGATGAATAGAAGATGATTAGAACATAAAACTAATAGTTATCCTTTAATACAGTCAGATACCCATCAAAAAAGTATTTCATTCTACATCAGACATCAAAAAAATGAACACAGATAGATGGGTTAGAGAGCTACAATATTTTTGTTTCCAATTGAATGAACATCCCATGGAAACACATCCAGCAGATTTTATTATTCTGAGGATGGTACCTAGGGTAAACGATCTAGTTACAGTTTTTGCAACCCAAACTGGTGGGGACATGAGTAAGACCCATAATATTTACACAGGCGGCCACCCAAAGGACTTGACCCCACAACCTACTGCAAATTCACAACACCCAACCACTCAAGCTAAACCACCAAGTTTAGATGCCTCAGATAATCAGCAAATATTTTCGGGTGTATATTATCTGGATTTTAAATGCAAGCAATATCAATCAATTTCAGTCAAAACAAAGCATAAAGAGAAAAATTAGAGGATATTGGAGGTAGTTCATAGTATGCACTCACTAAACATGATGAATAGTAAATATACCTTAGATGGCTTGAATGGATAATCAGGTGGAAAATGAATTGTCACCAGAAAGACACCCCCAACATATGGATTGTCAGTAGGTCCCATAATTGTCTCTTTCCAATGGAACATATCATCTTCCACTGGTCCTATACAAGCATGGAAGTAAATAAGTAAACTTTGACCTAATTCATTGCAATATAAAATATAACTAGAGCAAGTATAGAATATTTCTCTTTAAAATCCAATCCTTCTATTTAATTATAACCAAGTCAAATCATAGGTAAACTCTTTGCCTATTAGTTAATTAAGGAATTTACTAAGACCAACTTGCATGGGTGAAAAACATGCCAAATTACTATTCAAATGTGAAACTAACATTCACAAAACCATAAGCACAGTAGTTGAGAACTCAATGATGCTGAGACATCCTATTTTCAAGATAGTACTCAAGGGTACCATTTTATTTACCTCAATAGCAACTATAATACATAAATTATACAACAAATGTGGCCCCCTCTATTTTAGGAGATTAAATTTTTAAGAAGAGACGCAAACAACTATATAACCATAACATTATGGGATCAACGGTTATAATTCTATGTACCTCAGGAAAATAATTGATTGATGCTAAGGACTGAGATTCGTAGTAAGTTCAGTGGAATATTAAGCCATCTATTGATGTTCCATTCTCATTGTTGCCTGCCCAATGCATATTTTCAGTCCTACAATGTGAACCTTAATTCATGTTGCAAGGTATCTATTTTTCCTTGATGACTTCTCTAGGAAGATGTGGGGTCAATTTTTTATAAGAAATTTCATGCTTCCGTTGAATTAAGATGTTTAAGGTAGTAGTATATTATGAAGAAGGCACAAGTATAAAGGTCCTTCCATCAAAAAATGGAGTGGAGTTCCACTATAATCAGCTGGTTAATTTTTGTAAGAATGCATCTAGACTATAGAGACAGTTTTATGTGCACACACACCCAAGCAGCATGACGTTGTGGAGAGAAGAAACAAGATAGATTTGAAATGGCCAATAAATTTTTACAGGGTAGGGCAGTTCTAGATAGGTCTTGATCAAAATCATACTGCAGTGAGCAGTGAGAATAGGAGTATCCTCTTCTTCATAGCCAGTTTCATTCAAGGATGCAGTTCAATCAAAGACATATCCTTCAAACAAATCAACCCCCTTTTAAGCCAAATCCATACATCATGGAAAAAACTAATGAGGTGACAGCAATGAACATCTCTTAGCTGGAGCATAATGAATACCTTGATTCATATAAAATAGTAGCTAAAAATTGTTATTTTAATGGTTTTTGGCATCATATAGCTTAATTAATCCAACACCTCCTTCAAATGACATAGAAATAATCATCAACTTTATATTCTCATGTATGTTCAATGCCTCTTGGAAGCTTCCAGCTCAGTAAAAGATCATAAGCTTGTTCACTGATGATTTTACTATCCCTGTTGGTGTCCACCTTCGAGAAAACCTTGGTATACTTTTGAGCAGTAGACTGCATCATCCTTGGCCAAGACAGTTGGGTATTTCCTCTTAGACTTGAATTTGTTGCACCAACTCCAGTAGATGCAGGCATAATTGTTGTGCTCTGTGAATTATCTAGCTGATTATGCTTAACCAAAGCTAGAGAAGGCATAGCCGGTATTGGTACTGTTATGGCCTAAATCTACCTCGGACTGAGAAAGGAAAATTCTAGGGTAAAATCAAACCACGCTTAATCTGGTAGCTAGCCCTACGAGATCGGGAGAGGGCTCTCTCCTGGTCAGTCTCAGCAAAAATAATCAGTGAGGCTTGAGATGACTTGAATAAAGGCTGATTTTAGGCTAGGTATTTATGTAAAAGAGTTTGATTTGATTTCGAGGGTGTTTTTTGGATCAAAGGGAAGGCAGATTTTGGGTCTGGGAAATGAGCAGTTTTGCAGGGATCAGAATGGGGCAAGGTAGGCAATTGTTTTGACACTTCAATTTTGAATGAAATGGATAGCTCAGACTGGTGAGGAGTTGAAGAGTGCAAGAGACTTTCAATAATCCTCTTCAGACAGTTGAAAACATAGAAAATTAAACAAAACTCAAGGTAGAGCACTGAAAATCTAATGAATTCCACCTTTATCCTTGTTTGTTTAACTTAAGAATAAATAAGAGGGAAGATGATACACATAAGCACCAGTAAAATTACATTAAAAAAGAGAAAAAAATCATCAAAATAATAGCCACATGAATCCCATGGAGTGCTACAAACCCTGGTCTATTTCTTTGCCGAACTGCAGAGATGAAATGTACAATAAAGCTCAAAGCAATCCCAAGAGTCCAACCATGCTAATGACTGAAAAAATACAAGATATAGACAAACAATAACTCATCCCCAGCCTCTAGAGGTCGAGCTCACAAGTTTAGGAGCTGTTTCAACAAGATCTAAACTGAGAACTAGAAAGTAGGCAGTGGAACAGCTTGCCTCTACAAACTAGGAAATTGATTCATTGAGTTGCAATTCTCCTTTTGATGGATGAATCTACCTCCATGAGTGAAAATTTAAATAAATTACATAAAGATCCATAAAATTACATCCAATTACATCATGAGTTTGACATTTAGAAGTAATAAAGTCAAACTGTCAGAAACTAGGCGAAAAACAGAGTTACTGAGTCAAAAATAGGCAAAATCCTCCAATGCATCAAGCCTGATTCCTCTATGCATCATGCTATTTTGCAGCTTATTTTGGAGGCCTTCCCGGTGTCAAAATTTTCTCCAAGTGGGCTTGTTGGAAAGGTCTTCCCGTCTACTTTCCAACACAAATGGAATTTCTGAATTTGGCCTTCATTTGTCCCTCAAAACCTTAGTTCTCCCAACACTACTTCCTGTGTGCCCAAAAAGGGGCAGAAAGGTCATTTTTGGGATGTTTTTGACCCTTCTGGAAGCCCAAAACCTGTCAAAATTTCTTGTCCATAGGTAGGAATGCATAATTTTCCATTAAAAATCCAAAAATGTTGAGTTTTCCCCAAGAGGAGCCCCAATCATAAGCGCGCGCCAAGTGGTGCGACGCGTAGAGCTAAAAAATCTGTGTTTTGGCCCAAAATTTTTAAAAATGCAAAAAGTGTCCCAAATTTCTTGAAATTTGGGCTAAGTGTCCTCCATTATGTACTACGTTGGGCCAAGGAAGCTTTGGCCAAGATTTGAAGTCTATCATGCCTTTTCCGACGCTTTGAGGCCTTCTTCAACTTAGCCTTCAAGATCTTGATCCTTGCTTTGCAAACATGGTTTATCACCCAATAATGATTAGCCATGTGCCTCAACATGTTATTTTCCTTGTTGGCTTTCTCCAACAGCTTTTTGTCTCCTCGGTGCATGCATTTCGGTTGTAGAGTCACTTTGTTTCCTTCATCTCGGTCATAAGAGGAATATGTCTCCATGTTTGCCAAAGTTTGTGTTGTCTTAGATGAGTAAGAAGAGTTTTAGGTGTCTACGATCTTTCGCTGTCAAGTGTATGAAAATGTGTGAGGGACTATGAAGGGAGAGGGTAAGGGGAATTTTGGGAATATTTCCAATTGGAACTTGGGGAATTGAAGTGTTTTAGGGATAGTCTCTAGGCTTTTGGGAAATTATATGTGGAGAAGGGGATTAAGGGGAAAATGTATGAGGGGAGTGGGATTAAGGGGATAGGGTATACAACCATTAGTGAAATGAAGAAAACTAGGGTTTCACCCTAGAATCTAGGGTTTTAGGGTTTTAGGGATAGGGGAGTAGGATGAGTGGAAATGAGAGGGAGAATGGGAAATGAAACTAGTGAAATGTAGTGAAGGGGATGTGAAAGTGGTAGAGGGAAATAAGACAACAAAAAATGGCAATTTTGCAAACCCTAGGAATATTTTCAATGAAACTATGCAAGGAGCTAGGGTTTTATTTTTCACCTATTGAAACACCATAAACACTGATGGAAACACATACATTGGCAATATGGAGATGTTAACTTAGTTGTGGAATCACTGTCTCGGTCATAAGAGGTATCTGTATCCATGATTTCCAAAGTCTATGTTGTCTTGGATGAATATGAGGATTTTGGTGTCTTTGGTTTTGTTGCCAAATATGTGATAATAAGTGAGGGAGTATGGAGGGAGAGGATAGGGGAAATGATGGAATATGGCCAAGTGAAATCTGTCAATTGAAGAGTTTAGGGACAGTCACTAGGTTTTTTGGGATAGCATTGGGGTTTGGGGAAATTTATAATTGGGATGTGGGGTAATGGGAATAGGATAGGAAATGAGTGATCTAGGGATATAAGGGAATATGGAAATGGACTAATGTAACAAGATAATTAGTGAGGAGGGAATGATAGGGTGGGGAAGTAGGAGTGATGGACACAAAACCAAATCATAAACCCTAAAGGAGCATTCTTCAAACAAGATAATAGGGTTTGAATTTTGTATTTAAATCCTCATAAACAACACAACACCATGTTCATTGGCAATGGAGAGTCTACTTAACTTACTTGTACAAAGAGGGACCGAGCCGATTTTAAATGTCAGAGGAATGGCAGTGAATTTGTTTTCTGGCCCTATGCGTCGCGCAACAAACCCAGTGTGTCGCGCAGATTCAATGCGTCGCGAATGAACAATCTCACCACAGTGGGGGCCGATCCAATGCGTCGTGCGACTGAACTTGCAAAAATTTTGCCTTCAAACTGCTTCTTTTGCTCTTCACGAATTCTCCTTAGCTCATTCTGTTCTCTTAGCATACAAATGAACTCTTGTAACATAAAAATGATTTATATACCAAGGATTTTAATTCTCCGTTAAAAAAAAACCCACTTTGTAATGCTTCAGACTTTGACACTTATTAAAAAACTCTGTTTTGCTTCATTTTGGCTTTTTTACTGAATGATGAGCTTTTTGTTTGTCCTGCAGGGAATAGATTGGATGGAGCTTTGACAAAGAAGACCAGGGTTGCCAGTGATAGTATTATTACAACTGAGAAAACTTAAAATTACATTTATTTATACATAGAGATGAAATACTCTATTTTTCTTCAAAACAGAGTTTTGAAGAAAAATACATTATTAAGCAGATAATGATGAAATTTTTAGTACTGAAACCTTATTTCAAATTTTCTCATGTGCCTGCTGACCATTATGGGGGATTTTAAAGACCTTATTAATGAAACCAAAACCCTAAAAATAACTCTTTGCAAACCATGAGACAAAAAGTGACTGTAAATGATCTTAATGAACAAAAATAGGCCAGCAGGTAAAGGACATGAGGGACATGAGCAACAAGCCACTACTGTCAGATGATCCATGCTCCTAATGGAATGCAACTGACTGAATGAGACACTTAATATGCAATGCAACAAGAGAAATATGATCACTAATGGAGGGATGAAGATACCAACACTAACATTGGCTCCAATGGGGATGGTAGCTCCTTGGAGGTGCCAAGAACTACAGATCTCTGGGAAAGTAGGTAGTGCCTTCGTCCATTGGGCTATGGAGTCAATAACTTCGACAAACCAAAACAAGACTCTTGACTCATTTTCAGAACTAAAAACTGACTCAAAACTGACTCAATTTCGAAACCAAAAATGACTGAAAGACCTGACTCAACAAACCAAACCAAAACTAAAATCAACCTTCAGTTTTATAGCCTTCACCTCGGGCCCCAAATGGAAATAATGATGACAGCACACAATTGCTCTGAAACTATGTTGAAACTGACTAAAACAAAAATGACTCAAGACCTACTTAACTGAAATTAGTACTTACAAAGATTTTTTTAATGGCAGCAGTCCATCAATATTTGAGGGTTTCAAATCATGATGAAAACCAACTACCTACTGATGGAATATGTATAATCATGTATAGTGAGTCTTCCAATGTAACCAATCTAGCAGATGGCTACATACCAAAATTTTTCTCTCCCTTTTCTCGAGCAGGTAGAACGATGTACATGTAGGCAAATCACAATAACCATTGAAAACAAGGCTTATGGTAATGAACCAGGCAACATTTATCTTTTCTGATGCTCGCAAAAAAATGATGAAGGGATCTTGAAAATCTTGAAGCACTAGTTGGTCTTGAGATCCAGCAGCAAAAATACAACTACTCACTTCATTCTGATTTGAAATAACAATTGATTGTCGAGTGATAGGAAGGAACAAAGAGGTATAAGCTTTTGCCATCTAAGTTTTAGCTGTAAGTTCCTTGACCATGAGAAATTCTGGCACATTGTCTCTCTCAAGCTCATATTCCTCAACTTCATGCTCTAGGTCATTCTTAAACAGAAAACAATCTTCAAGATTATCAAACATGACAGCCTTATCATCTTCATGAAAGAAAATATTATCTGTTTGCTGATCTATAAAGCTAATTACAAGACTGTCATAATTTTCAAAAGAGGAGGAAGTTTCACCAACACTTTCTTGACCATGTAGGCACTGCAAATCTACTTTAGCTTGGGTTGTAACATGACCTTTCAGGAGTTGATCTATCTCATCTTTAGACAGAGGAGATAATAATTTTTGTTTTCTTTTTCTCAAACAGTGATTGTCTTCATGAAATAACATTTTAAAACATGAAAAACCTGAATGAAAGTACTTAATTCCCTGGTCTTCTGAAATTTGAAAACATTGTTGATCATCTTCATATGACATGGAAATCAAATTATCATTTATCACTGAGTTATTGAAAGAATATTTTTCACTTACTTGAACGAAGATCTCATCTTGTTTTTCATGAACTGACTGGATTACCTCCTCATGAAGGTTTTGTTCTAATGAAATGAGAACATTTGGATTAATAACACTATCTTCTTCATTCCAGATGATCTCAACAGCAGAGCTCTCCTTCATGGGATTCAACACAAGGTATTCTTGATCATCACGATATGAATCTAGATGTGAAATATCTGACTTGAATTTATCACATTCTGAAATTGAAACTTGACTTTCCTGCATATTGTCTTCTTCAAAGGACAGGTCTGAAACAAAACCTTCTCTTTCATCATTTTCCATTGTACTAAGATCTTGATCCTGCTGCAAATTTTCCTGAGCATCTTGATGAGTATCCTCTAAGTTCTCTTTATGCTACTGAAATGGATTTTTGTATAGAGCCTCCATGATCTCATCATCCATGAAGTCATCATCTTCCTAAACTTTTTCAATATTTTCAATAAAACTATGAACATGGTTACAACAGTTCTGAACTAAAGCTAAGGATGGATAATATTCTTTATACCTTTCAAAGAACATGGTATGAAGATCCTTTAAACAGTAAATACAAGTAGGAGGAAAAATTTCATACCAAGATCGGACTTCACCTTCCAGAGTGGCCATGAATATCTTCATCAAGTAGTGTTCAGGAAAATCAAACTTCAACTTGCAAATATGTATGTGAAATCTAACCAGATGTAAAGCAGCATCCTTCCTATCATCATCTTTAAACGTAGGCAAATTCCTTTGCCAATCTACCTTGGAAATTTTATTTGGAAAACCTGGAATGTGATCTCGGCTCATGGGAGCATACCTTCGATCCAACGAAACCATTTTGATAACAATTAATTCACCATGAAATTCCTCAGGCTACTGATTATTGAAGAGTAGAGTCGCCATAAAAATTCTGAACCTTGGGATTCTTTGACACTGGAGTCACCAGGTGAATGATTTCGGCCTTCCTATGTCTGATCGTTGTCCACCATAAACCATTAGATATAACTTGATTAAATTTTACTGAGGAAACCATATTTTCAGTTCATAAACTAAACTGAATATTGACTGAAGCAACATTCATCTACTGTGCACTTGCAGAGCAAGAGCAGTTCGAAGGCTACCTGGCTAACTTCAGGCTCCGTCTGTAGTTTATAAAACAAAGAACACTAACAAAAAAATAAGCTTTTCTTCCCCAGTATGGTCACCACTATGTTATGGCCTAAATCTACCTCAGCTGAGAAAGGCAGAGTCTAGCGTAACATCAAACCACGCTTAATCTGGTAGCTAGCCCTACCAGATCGGGAGAGGGCTCTCTCCTGGTCAATCTCAGCAAAAATAATCAGTGAGGCTTGATATGACTTGAATAAAAGGTGATTTAATGCTAGGTATATATGTAAAAGAGTTTTATTTGATTTCGAGGGTGTTTGTTGGATCAAAGGGAAGGCAAATTTTGGGTCTGGGAAATGAGCAGTTTTGCAAGGATCTGAATGGGGCAAGGTAGGCAATTGTTTTGACACTTCAATTTTGAATGAATGGATAGCTCAGACTAGTGAGGAGTTGATGAGGGTAAGAGACTTTCAATAATCCTCTTCAGATAGTTGAAAACATAGAAAATTAAACAAAACTCAAGGTAGAGCACTAAAAATCTAATGAATTCCACCTTTATCCTTGTTTGTTTAACTTAAGAAGAAATAAGAGGGAAGATGATACACATAAGCACCAGTAAACTTACATTAACAGAGAGAAACACATCATCAAAACAAGAGCCACATGAATCCCATGGAGTGTTGCAAACCCTGGTCTATTCCTTTGCCAAACTGCAGAGATGAAATGTACAATGAAGCTCAAAGCAATCCCAAGAGTCCAACCATGCTAATGACTGAAAAAATACAAGATATAGACAAAAAATAACTCATCCCCAGCCTCTAGAGGTCGAGCTCACAATTTTAGGAGCTGTTTCAACAAGATCTAAACTGACAACTAGAAAGTAGGCAATGAAACAGCTTGCCTCTACAAACTAGGAAACTGATTCATTCAGTTGCAATTCACCTTTTGATGGATGAATCTACCTCCATGAGTGAAAATTTAACAAAATTACATCAAGATCCATCAAATTACATCAAATTACATCATTAGTTTGACATTTAGAAGTAATAAATTCAAACTGTCAAAAACTAGGCGAAAAACAGAGTTACTGAGTCAAAAATAGGAAAAATCTTCCAATGTGTCGCGCCTGATTCCTCTATGCGTCGCACTAGTTTGTAGCTGATTTTGGAGGCCTTCCCAGTGTCCAAATTTTCTCCAAGTGGGCTTGTTGGAAAGGTCTACCTGTCTACTTTCCAACACAAGTGGAATATCTAAATTTGGCCTTCATTTTCCCCTCCAAAACTTAGTTCTCCCAACACTACTTCCTGTGTGCCAAAAAAGGGGCAAAAAGGTCATTTTTGGGATGTTTTTGACCCTTCTGGAGGCCCAAAACCTATCAAAGTTTCTTGTCCATAGGTAGGCATGCATACTTTTCCATGAAAAATCCAAAAATTCTGAGCTTTCCCCAAGAGGAGCCCCCAATCATAAGCGCGCGCCAAGTGGCGCGACGCGTAGCGCTGAAAAATCTGTGTTTAGGCCCAAAATTTTCAAAAATGAAAAACGTGTCCCAAATTTCTTGAAATTTGGGCTGAGTGTCCTCCATTATATGCTACTTTGGTCCAAGGAAGCTTCGGCAAAGATTTGAATTCTATCATTCCTTTTCCGACGCTTTGAGGCCTTCTTCAACTTAGCCTTCAAGATCTTGATCCTTGCTTTGCAAACATGGTTTCTTGCCCAATAATGATTAGCCATGTGCCTCAACATGTTATTTTCCTTGTTGGCTTTCTCCAACAGATTTTGGTCTCATCGGTGCATGAAATTCGGTTGTAGAGTCACTGTGTTTCCTTTATCTCGGTCATAAGAGGAATCTGTCTCCATGTTTGCCAAAGTTTGTGTTGTCTTAGATGAGTATGAAGAGTTTTAGGTGTCTTCGATCTTTCGCTGTCAAGTGTATGAAAATGTGTGAGGTAATATGAAGGGAGAGGGTAAGAGGAATGTTGGGAATATTGCCAATTGGAACTTGGGGAATTGAAGGGTTTTAGGGACAGTCTCTAGGCTTTTGGGAAATTATATGTGGAGAAGGGGATTAAGGGGAAAACGTATGAGGGGAGTGGGATTAAGGGGATAGGGTATACAACCATTAGTGAAATGAAGAAAACTAGGGTTTCACCCTAGAAGGTAGGGTTTTAGGGTTTTAGGGATAGGGGAGTATGATGAGTGGAAATGAGAGGGGGAATGGGAAATGAAACTAGTGAAATGTAGTGAAGGGGATGTGAAAGTGGTATAGGGGAATAAGACAACAAAAAATGGCAATTTTGCAAACCCTAGGCAGATTTTCAATGAAACTGTGCAAGGAACTAGGGTTTTATTTTTTACCTATTGAAACACCATAAACATTGATGGAAACTCATACATTGGCAATATGGAGATGTTAACTTAGTTGTGGAATCACTGTCTCGGTCATAAGAGGTATCTGTCTCCATGATTTCCAAAGTCTATGTTGTCTTGGATGAAGATGAGGAGATTGGTGTCTTTGGTTTTGTTGCCAAATATGTGATAATAAGTGAGGGAGTATGGAGGGAGAGGATAGGGGAAATGATGGAATATGGCCAAGTGAAATCTGTCAATTGAAGAGTTTAGGGACAATCACTAGGTTTTTTGGGATAGCATTGGGGTTTGGGGAAATTTATAATTGGGATGTCGGGTAATGGGAATAGGATAGGAAATGAGTGATCTAGGGATATAAGGGAATATGGAGATGGACTAATGTAACAAGATAGTCAGTGAGGAGGGAATGACAAGGTGGGGAAGTAGGAGTGATGGACACAAAACCAAATCATAAACCCTAAAGGAGAATTCTTCAAACAAGATAATAGGGTTTGAATTTTGTATTTAAATCCTCATAAACAACACAACACCATGTTCATTGGCAATGGAGAGTCTACTTAACTTACTTGGACAAAGAGGGAACGAGCTGATTTGAAATGTGAGAGGAATGGCAGTGAATTTGTTTTCCGGCCCTCTGCGTCGTGCAACAAACCCAGTGCATCACGCAGCTTCAATGCGTCGCGCATGAACAATCTCACCACAGTGGGGGCCGACCCAATGCGTCGCGCCTGCCCAATGCGTCACGACACCCAGCCAATGCATCGCGTGACTGAACTTGCAAAAATTTCGCGTTCAAACTGCTTCATTTTCTCTTCATGAATTCTCCTTAGCTCACTTTGTTCTCTTAGCATACAAATGAACTCTTGTAACAGAAAAATGATTTATATACCAAGGATTTTTATTCTCCATTAAAAAAAAAACCCACTTTGTAATGTTTCAGACTTTGACACTTTTAAAAAAACTCTGTTTTTCTTCATTTTGGCTTTTTGACTCAATGATGAGCTTTCTGTTTGTCCTGCAAGGAATAGATTGGCTGGAGCTTTGAAAAAGACGACCAGGGTTGCCAATGATAGTATTATTACAATTGAGAAAACTTAAAATTACATTTATTTATGCATAGATATGAAATACTCTATTTTTCTTCGAAACAGAGTTTTGAAGAAAAATACATAATTAAGCAGATAATGATGAAATTTTTAGCACTGAAACCTTATTTCAAATTTGCTCATGTGCCTGCTGACCATTATGGGGGATTTTAAAGACCTTATTAATGAAACCAAAACCCTAAAAATAACTCTTTGCAAACCATGAGACAAAAAGTGACTGTAAATGATCTTAATGAATAGAAATAGGTCAGCAGGTAAAGGACATGAGGGACATGAGCAACAAGCCACTACTGTAAGATGATCCATGATCCTAATGGAATGCAACTAACTGAATGAGACACCTAATATGCAATGCAACAAGAGAAATTTGATCACTGACAGAGGGATGAAGATACCGACACTAATAGGTACAACAACAGAAAATGAAAAATTGTTGACTAAAAACAGAGGCTGGTAAGCTAAAATCTGTTTATATTGAGAGAGGGTAGCACAAAAAACATTTCCACTAAAAATTGAATCTGAAGAAAAATCATTTCCATTGGTAGACATGCATTTAACATCACTTCGTCCTGTAGACAAGATGGATTTTATGTTATCTTGTAGGGGTTTTAATGGTACTAATGGAATTAACCCTCGTTCAAAAGCTAAACTTGCTTGCCTGAGACCATATTTATTGAGTAACAAAGGAGCATTCCCCCTAGTTTGTAACACTCTATGTAGCAGAAACATTACTAATAGGTCCAATGGATATTGGTCCAACAATCCTTGAACCTGGCCACTTTTCCAAATCACTAGAAATTTGTGGTCGCTGACCTCCTGTACCAACTCTAGGAATTCCCATGGAAGCTCCCTTCAAAGGGGTTGGTGTTGGAATAGTTGGAGACACAAGCCATAAAAACTGATTAGTTCCTGGAGGCACATACTGTTGAGTAGCTGCCATACTCAATTTTATTGTGGGACCTTTCAATTTGAATAATCTTGATCTTAATTTCCCAAGCCATAAGGGAGATCTTTTAAGCTTTCAAAGATGGATAAGTCCAATAAACTCAATGATGAAATTTTATCCATCTTATTAGGAAGCGCTTCCAGACTTATACACCTACCCAGATGGAGTTCTTGCAATGATGTAATATTTTCCAAACTTCTAGGAAGCTCAATTAGACTTTTACAAGAGCCCAAATGTTCGGAAAAATGTCCAAAAAAATTCAATATACTCTTATATGAATTCATTTGTTGAAGGATCATCCTTCTTAACATTAGTTTTACATTAGCATGTAACATGATGTCATTACCTCATTTTTGTATGTCTTTCTCTCATATTCTTTGTTGTAAATGTCTTTTAGAATTTGATTTAGTCCATAAATTCTTATAAACACTATTGATTCATTTAAAAATGAATTTATTCTTATACATCAAGAATTTCATGTCATTTTTGACAACTCGACTACTGCTTCTATTAAGTGGACTGAGAACTATTTCCATTGTTAAGAACATAAAATTTTCTTGCAACTTAAATTCTTGATACACAAATATTCACGTTCTTGTTTCTTACTTACGGTAAGAAGCAAATAAGAATGAACACCCATAAGGGTGACAAAGTATACAGGGGGTTGTTACACATCATTTTGTCACCGTCCCTGCAATCCCTCATCCCGTACGTTGGAGGACTATTCCCATGACCTGTGAACAATAAAATGTCATGAAAACATCTTGATGGCATCCTTCTACATAAGGGAAAGAATTATCCTAAAGATCATTTCCTCAGAAAATCACTAAAAACATATGTTTGGGCATTGGCGCGCTCATCCAGTTTATCACTCGCGTCTACCTGGGAAATTTACACTAAGCCCGTGCCACCTGGAGCTCTGTCCCTATGTATTGCCCACACCAAGCCTATTTGGGAATGATTTTTAAAAATAAAAGGTGGAAGTTTGGTTCTAACAACTTCAGAATGAATCATCAAAAAGAGGTTGGAATTTTTGGCTCTAGATCTCCTTGATTAGAAATTGGTTTTAAACCTCTCATGGAACCTTCCTAAGAGATAGGACTCTCCCCCATGATTATAGGGATCCTAACCTCTCCTTCTCCCTCTATAAAAGCCTGCCCTCTCTATTTGAAACCTAGCTGAACATTTCGGAAGAAAACTATAGCTGAGTTACTATTGAGAGCAGAGCCAAGGAGAACCCTGTAAGAGAGAGAACCTTGTCTAAATCCCTGACAAGCTTTGTGAGACACGCTCCGCTGGAAGCCCTGCCGAAGGAAGAACGCGACGTCGGAACTCGGTTCTTTTCTCTTATATTTTAATATATGCTCGACTATGTTATTGGTTCCATCGTTGTATTTCTTATTTGTGTAATACAACTTGATTCAATCTTTTCCAACTGATTGATAGTTACATGTTTGAATTATTACGTTGTATGTCATCTCTTTTCTTTGCATATGTACAGGTGTCCGGACGCAGTGAGCGGAAGGATTGTGATCTGTCAAGCTAGGAACGATAAGCAACACTTCTCCTTCGACAACAGCAGCATAGGACTTGACGTAGGCTATCCATCGTAGCTTTGTCTTTTGTAACTAGGAATCGATATCGTAGCGTGTTTGGTTTGTTGCTAGACCCACTCTAGGGCTAGTGGGATCGCCTCTGTCCGCAGAGGGGGTTTACCTCATCAATGAATTGGAGACTCCATTGGGGATCAGTGTGAGTTTTTATTTCATCCTTTAGGTCATCTTCCTGGTCTTTGATTTCTTAGATTGCTTTTCTAATTATCTGTTGTAAGTCTAAGACCCCTGTTCAGCCCCAGAGGATCAATTTGACCTCTGTTTTTCCAAAGTTTCCATCTTTCCAAGGTTGGCTTGATTGGCGTGGGTTCCAACTTGATAGTCATGCTAGTTGGCACTTGTTTCCAGTTTATCACTCGCGCCATCCCATCTTGCGCAGATTACAGCCAGACAGTCGCACCAATTCCTGTAGGTGCTAGGGTTTTCCCTGTTTTTTTGAGTTTTTGGTCTATCTTAGTGTGTCTGGGTATTTTCTTAGCTTGATTTGAATTCTTTTGGTTTGTTTTGACTGAGATTAGCCCTTATCCTTCAGTTTTTTCCCTTTTTATGTCAGTTTTTCTTTTCAGCCCTAGGTTTCTAGGTGCTTCAACCTGTTGAGCCTCTCGTGGGAGTTTCGGGTCCTTGGTTTGCTAGTCAACTTCGCTTCTGCTTCTTTGCATTCAACTTTTTGGATCCATTTGAGTGATTGCATTAATTGAGTGATTGTCATTTCTTTCTTTCAGTTTTACTCTTGTCACTCCAGGCCTAGATTACACGGCTTGTTTGTGTCTCTTTTGAGATCTTTTCTTTGATTTGAGGGATTTCATCATTGGTTTGAGTCTTGTTGTGCTTGTTTTGAGTTGGGTGAAATTGTTTTGTTTCAGGTCTCACTTCACCATTCTCAAATTGGTGTTTTGATTTATTTTTCATATCATTTAGTGCACTTTCTCTGATATATTGAAAAATACATACAAAAAAAAATATTTTGCATTCTTGATTAGCATAGTGGAAATTGGAAAATCTTTCACATTTCTAGCATTATATAATTCTAGGGAAGAGCTTTTCAGTTTCATTAGATTGCATTAGATTCAGTAGTGGATGTTTTTGTATGTACATGTTATTGCTATCACTTGGAATATCTTAACTCTCTCGTAGATAGATTTTCATTGAACGAAATGGTATTTTATGGCATGTAGCTTGCATTTAGGGATTCATGAGATTCAAAATTCGGTAGGACCTTGGAATTGAAACATAAATACAAGATAAAATTAAATTTTATTCAATTAACCTAAGGCAACATTGAAACCTAATGGAATATTTAGTGGTCTAAGTTAGAGACGTGTCCCAATGTCTTTAAACCTAGCAGCTATCGCTTTCCATCTGGCTTTAGATAGCACTAGTACGGACTTATACTCCCCGTACCGTCGAGTAAATAAAGGGAGACCCCTCTAGGTTTCAATCCTTTTATCCATAAGAAGCTGAGTCTGCCACCTTGTAAGTGTGATACACCGAACACAGCATTCGGGGAGACTACCTGCACGTATGTCAAGTCCTTGGTTGATTTCTCTTTCATTTTATAACCAAGGTGTATATGGCAGTTCACGGGAACCTGGTACACCCTTTTACCTAGACTACTTGAGCAGTCATTTTTTATCTTTACTGACTCCATAAACTGAAAATATCATCGAGCACTTGTCCTTTCATGCTTGTCTCCAACCTGAAAGTGATAGAGTCACCTTTTTCCTATTTCTCGACTCTTAAAATATGAAACGGTAGAGTTTTATTTCAATGTCTTAAAAATTAACTGCCCACAGAATATTCTTGGTTAAAGTTAGTTTCCTTAGGGTGTTGTTGTAAATTTGTTTATGATGACGACATTTCCTAAGTTTACTAACCCAGGAATCCCTTCTGAAGGGAATCCTGGTCCCTTTCCTGCTTTTGGGAATTTTGGTGCTCCTTACATGGCAATGTTGTCCCTGCCTGGTTTAACTATTGGATTGCCTGTATGGTTATTTTTGACCTCGGTGGTCCCGAGTGTTCAGTCCGCCGTACAGCCATCTCCTCCACCAGAACAACATCATGTTGTTTCTAAGGTGGAACTCTCCCCTTCTTCGCCTATTTCTTTGTTCTCCTCTTCTGCTTCACCTGGTGAAAGTCTAGACTCTAGTAACCAGGTGGCTAAGAAGAAGAAGAAGAATACAAAGAAGAAGAAGTCAGATATGTGAGAGGCTAATAATACAACTATTGCGCCTAAAAAGATTTCCTTTCCGAAACCATCCACGCTTCCATGGAAATTCAAATTCCCTTGCATGCTTTGCAAAGGTAACCACTTGCTTCGAGACTGCCCTGGTATTCCCAAGGTACTTGACGCATGGTTTGATGGTCGTCTGTCGTTGACTTTGGCTTCTAGAAGTCATATTGACACATCTTCAACTAGCACTGGTAAGACTCATAAAAAATAGGACAATATTACCAATCTCTATAAGTTGTGTGGAGGGCATCATCCCATTCACATTTTTCCTTATATGGATGAAGCCAAAAGAGTGTTGGAAAACCCTACTGTTTCTGCACCTTCCCTTCCAGCTGGTTACTAGAAACTCTCTTCGAGTCCTCCGCAAGTTGATTCAAAGGTCAATCAGGAATCACCCTTGGTCGATCTCATTCCCTCGGAAATTCAAATTCCGGAATCCGTTCCTGACCAACCATTGGTTGTGGGATCGATCGATCTGATCCCATCAGTGGTTCATTAGGTCTTTTCCGTTGATAGTGGAACTCATCCCCCCCATGTTCTTCTTGTTTCTTCATATTACTCAGACTTGGAGAAAGATTCTTCCATCCCTGTAGTTCAAGAAACTGCTCCTCCTACTCCCATGATGGACGTCTTGGAGGATGCTCCTCTTGCTCTAGTAACACTGGGGGAAGACCATCTCAGTTTGATGGTATCCCCTCCAAGTAGTTTGGTCACTTCCTTTGATTAGAGTCGATTTGTCGGATACCGCCTTCCATCTTATGTGCCTTTCGAGATAATGATTCAAACCTTTGATCTGGTCGTACCTAGCACTATTATAGATGAAGGCGCATCTGTTAGTATCCTATCTTCAACTACTTGGCAAGCTTTTGGTTCTCCACCGCTTATGCCTGTTACCCAGAATCTGTTGGCTTTTAACAAAGGAACCAGTCAACTGTTAGGGATCCTTCTAAATTTACCTGTTACTTTGGGAGGGAAAACCTTCCATATAGACATGATGGTTGTTCCAGGCCCCTTAGACTTTAATTTTCTCTTGGGGCGTGATTATACTTATTTCATGGGGGCAGTTGTCTCCTCCCTCTTTCGTGTGATCTATTTACCACACAAAGGTCATATCATGACCATTGATCAGCTTTCATTCATTGGTCCTAACATGACATTTTGTCCACCATCATCCCTTTCGAGTCTTTATCCACCGGTTTTATTGCTGCCACGGGTTAATTATGAGGCTACCTATCCCATGCCCACAATCAGTGATAGTGCCATTGTGCATCGTGTGCTAGGGGCATTGGGTCCTGATTTCCAAGATATTGTTCTCCCACCAGGGGCGAACCTCTTCGAAGCCATGACTTATTATTCATCATGATGAGTTTTTGTTGGAGCATGGTTCATTTTCTTGTGTCAAGCTCCTTAAAAAATGAAATAAGGTGGTTGGAGCATGGTTCGTTTTCTTGTGTTAAGCTCCTTAAAAAATGAAACAAGGTGGTTGGAGCATAGTTCGTTTTCTTGTGTCAAGATCCCTAAAAAATGAACCAAGGCATCGAGGATAGTTATTTTAATGTGTCAACCTCATTAAAATAATGAAACACGTTCCCGTTCAATTCGAGTTTTGTTAGATCTCGTAAAATCCCAGTCGAGTCTTTCTTTTGATCTCGTTTCTTGAACCTTCACTCCATTTCCAATGGGCTGAAGCTTGGGGGGCATGTACACCTCGAATTGAGTCACCATGCTGGGGGGCATGCCTATTTTTCAAGCATAGTTTACTTTTTTTTAAAGCTTGTTTCAACATGAAACCAATCTCAAGCATAGTTTACTTTTCTTTTCAAGCTTGCATAAAAATGAAACCTTTTGGTTTTATACTCTTTGTGAACATTTTTCTTGATTCTTGGGTCATTAATTATTATGAAGATTATTTAACTGATACATTAAGCTAAACATTGTATTAAGCATTTGCATAATTTGTATAAAAGCATCATCACATGTACAAAGATCCATGCAAGAAAATAGATGTATCTATATATATATATATATATATATATATATATATATATATATATATTGATATATATATCGTTTGTTTACAAGCTGAGTGCATCATAAAACCCACAATAAATAATATATTTATGTTTCGATTACATCATGAGACAACATATCTCTCAAAATATGCAGAAATAAAGCCTAAATGCTTAGTCGGCATGGTGCTTATGATAGCACGTCACTGCCCGTACCGGGCACCTCAACAAGCGGTGGATATGGCTAGGCACTCCCGCAGTGTGCCTCTGATAGGCTCGGGGTACATCATCCAAACAGGCATAATCTGGGACCCCACGGGTGATTCCCTCTAGGTTCTGCACTAGCTCCTCATCAATGCCCTCGGCCAGAGGATCAAAGTCATGAGGAGTCTGCCTCGCTATTAGAGACATGCCTGCAGGATGTTCTGGGCCAACATCTACATGCATATAAAATTAACTTTCAGAACATGCATATATACTAAAAAAATTATAAACTCATGAAAATAAAAAATGAGCCCTACCAAGTTCTTCGTCCCAGTCCTCTCCCTCTGGGAGTGGAAGGTCTGGGTCTCTGGTGAATTTTGTGTCAACGTAGGGCCAATCCTCCATGATGATCAACTGTCGTCGAAGCCAATCAAAGAACTCTGGCCTCCAGGACATCTGCTGGCCACCCCTTGCCCTGGGCATCAGTTCCTCCCATCGAGCCATCCGTGGCTCTCTCAGTGGTGGCTCTGGGACTATGGCCTCCTGGCGCTGAAATAAAGGTAATCATTCTAGGAAGAACGATACCAGAATCGTCCCATATCCAAACTGCTTTAGTTTGTAATTATTGCATTTGGTGAGCTGCCATTTAATGTTCATGGACATGGCCTCAGACCAGTTGCATATGGTCGGGCTCATACACTCTGAAGCAAGAACTAACTGCGTCTTCATGGCCTTGTGTGATGACTGCGACCCCACAGCCCACGTAATGGTGTGTATCACTACTCTCAGTGCTAGATCACGGATGGTATGGATGTCCAATTTACCACTCCCTGTTCCTGTCCATGCCTCTGGGCACAACCTGTTCATGAACATTGTCATTCTTTCTCCAGAAGGCCTGGTACCAGTCAGAATAAGGACTGCACCCCTGCGGGACAGTCCAGTGATGAAATGTACATTTGATACTTCGAGCTCAAGCTCTTGGTCCCGAAGTATGAATTTCTACTGATCCTCATCCAAAATACTGATGAGATTCTATAGCAATTTGAGCTGAGCCTAGAGACATGGTGTCAGAAAGAACTTTTTGAGCCCACAGTTCCTGAGGGAATTCATGCATTGCTCGTTTTCCATTGCTTGTTCGTCTTCTTCGCTATGTTCTCTCTCCTTCCATTTGATAACCATATTTTTCGCTTGATACCTGCATCAATCAGTCATGGGAACATTGTAAGCCTCCTTGGGTACTCAAATTTACATTCCATTGGTTGCATTTTTTTGAAATTTTATGCAGATTTTGAGTTGCGCTGTTGGCGCGACTGTTTGGCTAATAGTCGCACCAACTGGTGTGACCCCTATGTAAAACAGGGCGGATTGGTGCGGGTTCGTGCCTAGAACCCGTGCCAACCACAAAGCCCTAAATTTTAACAATTCGCCCCTAAGGGACCTCAAATAACAATAGAATGCAGTAAAATGTAACTTAAAAGATGGAAAAAGAGGTTGGCTCTTACCTGAACTGGATGGAATTCGATTTGGTCCACTCGATTGATCACACTCGTCGCCTGAAGTTCAAAGCAGAAATGGGTCACTATTGCTCTCCAAAGAGGTAAAAGTGAAAAGTAAATATTTTTTACCACTACTGGTCTTTTATAACTTTTAAAAGTCCTAAAATAGGTTTTAAAACATATTTGTCAATATATTTTCATATTATTTTCATGGAATATGTTTTACACGTGTCTTTTTGTGCAACGATAGGTTTTTCACGTGATTTTGATGAAGAGACGAGTTGTATTTTATACTTTTTCGAACTCGGTAAAAACATGAAAAACTCACTACTGGAGTCACCTTTCAACTCTTTTCTGACTCTCTAAAACTGAAAAGATTACCGAGTCGCTTTTCGTTTTGAGCTTGTTAAATTGGCTGCGAAATGATATCTACCTAGGATACGTTTATCCATTTTTCAGGCTGGGATAGATTATTTACAAAAAATGAATACCCTAGCCTATCACAACTAGGAGGTTCTCCCAGACATATTTTTCTACCTTTTCCGATCTGTGGGACTACCTACGAAAAGGTACTGTTGGAGTTTTCTTTTCTACTGTATTTTCAAACTCTCTAAACATGAAAAGACACCAAGTTCTTTGATGACATCGGACTCTGTAATAATGATGTTACTCGAGTTCCTCCTTCCTAGGGCTCGTAAAATGTACTAGGTTGGATTTGTCCAAAGGACAAACTTACATCACAAGCACATGCTATCCCCTTCAAGCTTGCTTTCAAAAATAATTGGGGTACTTGCCAAAAATGGTGGGGGAAAATGGAACCAAATCATAGTCGTGTTGGCAGTATGTCACTCTTGAGCATGGAACTTATTTGCATTCGTGTCGAGTTGGGGACATCTTATCTCATTATCTGCTTGCTTCCATGAATTTGGGTAATCCCTTTTAACCACTCATCTACTCTTTGTCGCATCACCATGACCTCAGATCCCTTGATGTCAAATACTGCCAAATCCAGTGTCGTGCCACCGATATGTTCAAGAGAAGTTTGCCTCTACAATTTTCAAGCTCCCTCTGATTCTCTATTAGTATTGATTCACAAAAATTTATATCCCTCTGTCTTGTGTCGATGATGTGGGAAACATTATGGCCCACCTTCAATCAAGGTCCCTTCCTGTCGACTCCAGCTCATTATCCAGGAAGTTGATCTAGAGACTCCCTTCAGGTACCTTGGATCCTGCATGACTCAATGGCGGGTTCTTCGCATTCGACGCAAGGCTTTCATTATTGGCCTTCGATCAGATGATTATGCGGGTGTTTGACGCCAGATCACTATTCACATTCCGTGGATTGTACCTCTTGTACCTTGAGAGCCATTATCATTATTGGTGGTTTCTCTCGTGTCTGTTAATAGCTTTCATCATTGGCTAGTAATCAAATGATGTTCTTGCATGTTCGACTTCAGCTCACATATTCGCATGCTCAAACTTGTACTTTGTTCGGGTCGAGATGGAGTGCAAGACCCTGGATTTTTTTTTATGAAATCCAAGATGCGGGTTCTTTGTGGATTATTATGACTTATTACATGACTCTTTTGATAGGATGGCTGTGACCATACCTGATTCTACTTGTTGATCCTTATTTTGCTGGATGGCTGCGTCCATACCTTCGATCTCATTATTTTTGTACTCTTTTATGGATGGCTACGCCCATACCACATATCATGTATTAGAGATATCATTTGTATTTGTACTTGCAGGTCTTCCAATGACAATATTTTTAGTTGAACGTGTTCTCATAAAGTATTTCACCCCTCCCTCTTTCTCGGATCTCATGATTTAGGAGGCATATGTTACATAGAATTTTGTCACCATCCCTGCAATCCCTCATCCCGTACGTTGGAGGACTATTCCCGTGACCTGTGAATAGTAAAATGTCCTGAAAACAACTTGATGGCATCCTTCTGCATAAGGGAAATATTTATCCTGAAGAACATTTCCTCATAAAATCACTAAAATCATATGTTTGGGAATTGGCGCGCTCATCCAGTTCATCACTCACGCCTACCTGGGAAATTTACACTAATCCCGTGGCACCTAGCACTCTGTCCCTGTGTATTGCCCGTGCCAAGCCTATTTGGGAATTTTTTTTAAAAATAAAAGGCAGAAGTTTGGTTCTAACAACTTTAGAATGAATCATAAAAAATAGGTTGGACTTTTTGGCTCTGGATCTCCCTTATTAGGAACTGGTTTTCCACCTCTCATGGAACCTTCCTAAGAGATAGGACTCTCCCCCATGATTATAGGGATCCTAACCTCTCCTTCTCCCTCTATAAAATCCTACCCTCTCTATTTGAAACCTATCTGAACATTTGGGAAGAAAACTATAGCTGAGCAACTATTGAGAGCAGAGCCAAGGAGAACTCCATAAGAGAGAGAACCTTGTTTAAATCCCTAACAAGATTTGTGAGACATGCTCCGCTGGAAGCCCTGCCTAAGGAAGAACGCGACGTCAGAACTCGGTTGTAATATTTCTTTCATATCTTAATATATGCTCGACTATGTTATTGGTTCCATCGTTGTATTGCTTATTTGTGTAATGCAACTTGATTCATTCTTTTCCAACTGATTGATAGTTACATGTTTGAATTATTACGTTGTATGTCATCGCTTTTCTCTGCATATGTACAGGTGTCTAGACGCGGTGAGTGGAAGGATTATGATCTTTCAAGCTAGGAACGGGAAGCATCACTTCTCCTTCGACAACAGTAGCATAGGACTTGAGGTAGGCTATCCATCGTACCTTTATCTTTTGTAACTAGGAATCGATATCATAGCATGTTTGGTTTGTTGCTAGACCCACTCTAGGGTTAATGGGATCGCCTCTGTCCACAGAGGGGATTTACCTCATCAATAGGGCTTGATCCATCACAAATTTCAGCTAGAATGGAACCAGAAAGCTTGTTATGAGAAAGGAGAAGGTTATCCAACATTTCTAACTACCCAATCCTTCTTGGAATTGTGGCAGACAAATAATTACTTCCCAATCAACAACCACAAGATTGACTTAGTCAAAAATTTGAGGAGGAATTTTTCCTGAGCCTGTTTCCATGAAGTGATAAATTTGTTAAGTCTTCATTTTTCCAACCTCTTTAGGAATAAATCCTTGTAAATAATTGTTATCAAGGTGCATCTTCTGGAGATTTTTGGCAGTAGATATGGACGGAGACAACCCACCCACAAGGAATTTATTGTTGAGTGATGTTCCAAGAAAATTTTGTGAACTCCAAAGCACATCTCCTTATTTTCCAGAGAAATTTTTCATTCATCTTACTAATCCAGTCACTCTAGATCTCAGTTATAATCCACAATCTGGATTGTTGCCAAAGGAAATTGGGGGCATGGAAAATTTGGTCTGTATATGGATACGATCAAACTCATTCAATGGTGAAATACCAGCTGAAATTGGAAAACTTTTTAAGCTTAATATATTAGATTTTTGGGGTTGTAAGTTCAGTGGGCACATTCCCTCAAAAATTCGAGACCTTAAATCTTATACAAAAATTGACCCCTTAGATAATAATCTTGAAGGATCATTACCAAAAAGCATTAAAATTTTGCACAACCTTTTGTATCTAATGACTATGATTAATGGACTAAGTTGTTGGATTCCAAACACAATTGCCAATTGTAGGAAATTGTAGGTACTAAATTTGTCATTCAACGTGCTGATTGGGCCACTCCCTAATGATTTGTAAATATGGAGTCAATTTAAAGTTTTATTGATCCAGATTTATGCAGGAACACAACAGAATAAACATATAACCATAAATACAGAGATGCAGCAGAAATAACACTTCATTTCATTAATATCAAAGAACTAAAATTTTCTTACAGACAGAATGGAAATAAAACTAGCTAGGGTGCTGGTAGCTATCTCTGAGAAGAGATGTGGCGGCTACAGGCTTCTGAAATGATTACAATGAGGCTCGAGGGCCTATTTATTATTGAGAAACAATGGATAACCCTAAACATCCAAAAACCTAACCCTAGGAGATGAAGCGGCAAAAGTATGGGCCCCGTTTGGGTAAATTGGTGTTTCAACTTCCCAGGGACGTAACTTTGGCATACTATCTCCATTTGACGCACATGATACATCATTAGAAAGCTCTATCCGAGGACTAAAACTTTCACCATGAATATCATTTCAAAATAGAATGATATTCTCTAGAGGCGCGATGCCCAAAAAACGTCGTTTAGGGCCTCAAAATGGCTTCGAAAGTTCAGGACCCGAAAAACTGCTAAAAATAGTAAGTTATGCCGAAACTGAAAAACTGAAAGAGACAATGGTGGGGGCCCAAGTGGAATAGGTGGGTGGCCACCAATATCCACCTGGATCATTTATTGTTGAGGCATATCTTCTAACAGGGCCCCTTCCATCCTCTCTTAGTGGATGGAGAAGCGAAACTTCTATAAGTTTATCCAAAAATCAGTTTGAAGGTAATTTACCTCAAGAGCTGGTCAAATTTTTGTCTCTCATGATATTGGGAATTATGCTAACAGGCTTTATATATCAATAACACCAGAGCTTTTACATGCCAAGAGCCTAGACTGTAACTCTTTGCCACTGAATCAGTTTACAACTTGCATAGAGGACACTTTCCTAGAGTGAATGAATTTTACAGACTTTTTATAGCTATCAACGAATATGGGTTGAATGAGAGAGAGTGAAATGGTTGTTTCCAGTTATGAATGGTGATCTGGGCACGCTTAGAATCCATTTAGGATGGGAACAAATTTTCTGGTGGATTCCTTGGCTATCTTTCAATTCATTTATTCAATTGTTTAATATGCATATTCTACTGAAAATATCTCTGTCAATCACGAGTTAACTGTAAATATTCTTACTACAGACTAGAGGGTGGGAGCTTGAAAATATGGGGGAAAAAAAACCAACATCAAAGTAAATATTAAGGTTAAAACCTTTTGTTTTTTCACTCAAGAAAAATTCATTCATTTCTACTCTCTTGTTAGGATTGCACTTCACCATTAGGATTATCAACACACTTCATCCAAACTATTGTCACTGCACTATGTTAGTTATATATAAAAGCTAAAGAGTTTGAAGTAGAGAATCAGACCTTCAAGTAGTTCCATTTGATAAAGGCATACACAAAGTCTTGGTTGCCCCCATTTCTCCTTTTATTTTTGCTTTCACATCCTCCTCAACATCCTGAAGGAACCAATTTTTCATATAATTCCAAACATTCAGTATCGACTCATTGAGGACTCTTCTGAGTGCTAGATTATCACAAAATAAAATAAATAATAAATAGTTTTGACACTGTATTCAATTAATATGCATGCCCAATTTGGTTACATTAGATGACAAAAATGAACTAAGTTTATGGCATCCTCGAATAGAATTCAAAGAATTTAAGAAACTACATTTAATTTAGAATATAATCATACACTTAGGGTAATTTATGTCTAGCCAATATCAAACTACACCAAATTTTATCAACCATGAGCATTGTAACACAACTTATGTTAGCCAGGCAAGTGCTAAGGATAATAATGTGTATTCAAAAATTTTATGCTTCATGTTATTACTATGTATGTGTGTTACTCTCATGCCATTAATCAATATAAATCTGGATAATGAATAAGTACATATTAACTCCCAAGCCTATAAATGTAATTAGTACGTATTCAGTACACTAGACATATTTTATAATATATATAACTTTTCCCTATCAGTCCTTGATGGAAACTTCAATGCTTTGTGTATGTGGACTCAAGATTCCATTTCATGAAAATCATTTATGTTTATGCAGTAATACTTCACATTGTTGGAACTTAGAATTGTTTTGGTTCCTGCTAGTACAGCTGTTGTGCACTCTATTCTCTCAACATTTTTTCTGATGAAAACATACAAAACTATAGGATTTCTCATTAACATGATGCATGATTTCAATTATATATTTTTCTAGCGGTAGTGTGATGAAAAATATCTATATATATCTAGTTAGCATATACAACTCCTCCGCTCCTTGGATTTGTAAGGTTCAGATTCCAAAGCCTGCATTTGGCCCAAATGAGTAGAGGATCCATACTCAGTAGAAGCCTTATATGGATCTGTGTATGATTCATATGGACTATATACTGGATACAGTCTACACAGAACTTCTAAAACCAGATAAAAAAATAAAAAATAAAAGAAGATTTGTATATGTTCCAAAATCATAATATATATATATATATATAATATCATTGTGTACACTGTATAAAAACAATATCCAGCACAGGATATTTTACTGTATGCATTGATGTCACTTGATATGTTAAATAATATTCAATGTTATATTAGGGGTTAGCTGCTTTTGGGGTCTTACAAATATATCACCTATTACGATTCATTGTATGTGAGATGTATTGTTACTCTTACCGCTCAAATTGTACGTTAAACGTTTGAAGTGGTGAAAGCTCCAACCCACACCATACAATCCAAGTGGAACCTTGGCAACAACACTTTCCCTCTTCCCTACATTGACTAGTGTTTGATCCAATCTCCAATCTGCTACCAACTCTGACTTTTATGCTGTAATATCCTTATTATTCCTGAAGCAAGTGTGTTTGGTTGGTTGACTTGTGAAATGAATTATAGACAGAGCCTTTTTTCCTTCTTCATTAAGCTGGCTAATAGACCAATGCTCCTGCAGGCTGTGCCACTGCTGACTATTAATTTTCACACGAAATTATGTTTTTGACTAAGGGTACCTTTGCTACGAGGGGTAATAGATACAAAAATTAGACATGCCTATCTTGAGGAGTTTTGAGATAGCTTCAATAGCTATAAAATCTCCTCTTCCAATTCCTTCCAAAAACCATTCAATACTTATCCCAATTTATGTCTTTAAATTATCTATTTGAGTACCTTCCAAAAGTGTACTTTGGAAACACTAGAATAATTTCTCAATAAACAAATTTCCACCATTTGAAAACTTGCCCTTCTATATTACTAGATCTAAATAATCTCTAACAGGTTTTAAACCAAATCCCCTCTGAGGAACAATAATGACAAGAGTCAAATCAAATCAACATACAAACACTAAAGAAAGCCAAATATATGAGAAATTCTCATCGGCATGATAAACCTTCTGTAAATATGATTATGCAACTTTATATCCCACGAAAAATTAGATATCAATAAGCACAAGGCTAAATATATCATATAATATGAAAAGGGTTGGGAAAAAAATCTCACACCAAATTATTGTTAATAATAATAATAAGAATACAAACCTAAGTAAATATTATACACTAACAGGCCTACTAAAGGCTGATTGTGTGACATTTTGAAAATACAATCACTTGTATTCTGGTGTGAGATCGCTAAAAGGATGCAAATGTAGTCTAACTCCTTATCTTGCTCTTCAGCATCATTGATGTCGACATGAATTCAGTTGAACTAAAACAAAATTCTTCCACACTATCGGAGTCACCAAGCTTAAGACTACTGGTCCAATTTTGGCTCAAGGTAAAACAAAAAGTGGGAACTATTGTGGTTTGGGGTCAGACAAAATCTCAATTTCTAGCTCATGCTGATAATATTTATATATTATTGCGGAACCTTCAGATATTCCAACTAGAATGGATGACTTGGGAAAAGTTACAAATCAATAGAAAGAACATTGTCTGGATCTTAACTCATTACCATTTGTTCCATGTGCATGCATAGAAAAAGTGAGATGCCACATGAGACTATCATCCTCTAATCCATACAGAAAAGGGGATCTGACTAATTAGGAGATTTTCTTTGGAGTTCACAAGGGGATATGACATGGCACAAAAAAATTTCTCTGGAAAATTAGGAGATGTGCTTAGTGGGACATGGGACATTAATTTATAATATGGTTGAATGTCACTTAGTCCCAAATTTTCCCTAGGTGAAATACTTGGGATATCTAATATTTTTGGGTCAATTTTGCACTCCTCCCTTGGCTTCAGGGCTTTTGATTTCGTCATATGGAATGCTTCTTCTATTCATAGTGTTCAACGCATTATTTTGGTGTGCTAATTTTACCTTTATGATATGCTTGAATTCTCCAAAAAAAAGAGGTTTCAAAACTGATATGGACAAGCTTCAGTTCGACGTCAAGTGAATGTTGATATGAACCAAATATGGGGTTTTCCTATATGTCATCACTATGCATTTAACATATAATATAGGCCTATTTATATTTTTGTATTTGTATGAGAATTATGGGTGCTAGAAAACTCGTGAATAAATGTTTCCAATATAAAAATGTCGGTCAAGAAAGAGACTAAGCCGCAAAATGCACATAGCTAAGAAGAATCGATTTAGTGTGAGCCTTCCATTTTCCATCGATGAAGCATTTTCCAATAGTAATATGTCTCTATGTATGCTAAGGAAGAGGCTAATTCACAAAATTCACATACATGAGTGTCATTCAGTGTCAAGTACCTGATAGACACATTCTTCCAGTAGAAATATTCCTACCAAGGAAGAGACAATCACAAAATGCACATACCTGAGAAACAATTCAATGAAAACTTGCTATGCTCCAATAATTCATTATCTTTCTATGTTATTTCTATCCAATCAATGCCAGATACCTAAATGCTTCCAATAGAAAAGTTCCTTCTGTAATATCCCGTTTCAGGGATATCTCTAACACACGGAAAACTCCAACCAGAGATAGACTGGGGGGGAATTTACCAGTTATTTTGCCTCTAAAAAGAGGACGAGATCCGGAGGCTACCTGGCCCTTTCTAGACTATGTCTAAGAGTGAAAGATAAATGCACCAAGTGGTATAGAACTAGAATGCTCAAAACACAATAATAGACATATAATAGAAATAGAATACAACAACTACGGTAACAACGACAACTACGGAAACTCAACCAGAAAACATAAAGAGGAAAAGTTGAGCCATTTTATTAATCTAAGAAATTTAATGAAGTACAAGAAGAGACCTTGCCCAAAGCAAGTAAGTAAACACTCTCAGAAAAGATAGGAAATGGCTGCTCTATGAAATGCGTCCCAGCTGCTGGAAAAATTTCGTGTAGCTGCTACTGCTGGAATGGACTGAATATTAGGGGCTGATCCCCTTGCCGTAATGAGCTGAAAATTGGCAAACCTCCTCTCCTCAATAATCCCGATAAAATCCAAAAACCATTCCAAGAATGGCCAACCTCGAAAATCTCCAGAAACTTCCTCTCTAGTGAATTACGCTGGCCTCCAAGGCTTTGCACAGTGGCTAGATGAAATCAACTGAAATACAGCCACAAACTCCGCCAAAAGTCTCCTAGGGGCAAAGGCTGACCCCCTGCTCAAAATCTTGGTGAAATCACCTGCAGAAACCCCAATCCGAAGCTCCTCCATAATGGACTGCGTCCTATCTCCCAGTGACTGTGCAGTCTCTCTAAGCTCCAGCTCCGCAACAAACCCAAACAATAAAACGACTCACAAAATACTGAAAAACCAACCTTTCCCGAGCAGGCACTCGAAGTCCCCTGGGGCTAAGGGCAAGATCTCTGATCAGAGACACTCAATGCACTAAAAAGTGTTGCAGACAAGCTAAACAGCCAGCGTGCTCAAGAAGACAAACGTCTCACTCAAAAATCATCAACTCAAGAATGAATGAAATGAAGAGGCTCCTCCATCTTTTATAGCGTTGGTTTCCCTCCAAAACCCAACGTAGCCTCTCTCTCCTCCACATACTCATCCTTATCTATGCAGAAGCTAGCAGAAACTTCTAGAGTGTACATAGGCCCCCCTCTTCTACGTGGTGTTAGGCCCCCCTTGACTCCGAATTAAGTCGCAACGTTGTGCTACTAGGTGGATGTCTTATTTCACCTAAGTGAGTTAGACCCTCTTCACTCACTTTTTTTATCTATTTACAAACTATAGATGGAAAACTAACAAAATCGAATATTCCAATTAGCTATCACTAATTAGGAATATTACACCTCTCAAGGAAGAGGCTAAGTCATAAAATGTAGATACATGAGAAACCATTTAGTTCCAACCTGATATACTCCAAAAATTCATGTTATTTCTATTTAATCTACTTGCATTGAGCATTATGAATTTACGAGTGCTATAATATGTGAAAATTCATTCAGTTTCAACCAGTTATACTCCAATAATGCATGCTATTTCTATCCAATCAACTTGCACAGAGGATTATGAGTGCTAGAAACCTCATGAACAAATGTTTCCAATAGAAAAATTCATGTCAAGGAAGAGATTAAGTCTCAAAATGCACATATGTGAGAATCCATTTAGTGCCAACCTACTACAAGAATATTTGCTATTTTTATCCAATCTGCTTGCACTGAGAAATATAAGGAAAATATTAAGTCACAAAATGCACATATGTGAGAAGCCTTTTAGTGCCAACCTAATACAAGAGTGCTTTCTATTTCTCTCTAATATTCTTGCACTAAGCAATATGATTGCTATAAACCTCATGAACAAATGTTTCCAATAGAAAAATGTCTGCCAAGGAAGACACTAAGCCAAAAAATGGCTTCCATGTTCCATGGATGAAGCACTATTGGTGCTAGATATCCAAAGGCTAAATCAAAAAATTCATATACGTGAGAAGTCTTTCAATGTCAACCTTCTACACTCCAAAACAATGTTTCCAATAGAAAAATTCCCGCCAAGGAAGATTCTAAGCCACAAAATAGAAAAGAAGTTATTTATTGCTAACCTTCCATGCTCCAGGACGAAGCATTATGGGTGCTATATACCTCATGAACAAATGCTTCCAAAAGAACAATGTTTCCAATAGAAAAATTCCTGACAAGGAAGAGTCTAATCCATAAAATAGCCAAGACATTATTTATTGTCAACCTTCCATGCTCTAGGATGAAGCATTATGGGTGCTAGATACCCCATGGACAAACTCTTCCAATAATTATTCTGATAGAAAGATGGCTTCCAAGGAAGCAACTAAGTCACAAAATGGACATACATGAGAAGCCATTCAGTGCCAACCTTCTATACTCCAAGAATAGAATTTCTATCCAATCTACTTGCACCGTTTTGTATGACTCCAAGTGAATAAATGCACTACTTGCATCTAAAAATGCACCAATATGGTTGTATATACATGTCCAATGAAGGATAACATAATGGGGATGTTCCAATGGTTATCACACATCATTTCTTAGTAGCAAACTTGTTAGTAAATTCCTATCCAGAAAAAGGATAAAATAATGGAGATGTGTTGTGGTTGCGGGCAAATATACCCTAAGGTGTGGGTTGAGGGACCTAACAGAGTGGAAGGCATACAATCACAAGAAGCATTCAAATTATAAGTCCTAATGCTTGAACTATAAAACTAGGGATAGGTGACCTTACCCGTATGTCCTATGTTTGAGGTCAATCTCGCATCGTACAAACCCTCTACTACTCTTCGTGCTTTGAAACCTGCAACTTACTCAAGACATCACAAAGACTAGTTGTACAATTTATATATTCTAAATGTCAGTATGTTAGATCATATAAACTCATAAAAGAATCATGAAATAATGATTACAAGATCATTAATATGTATATGAAACCTATAATAACATGACATCAAGAATTGTAGAGAGCTTCTTTTATTGATGTATGTAAAAATAAAGTGGAGATATCACCTGAAATTGGCCACGGCTCCAAGAAAAATTGTCCTCCGGATCCATCCATTCCAAGCCTCAACAATCTTCTTCCATAAGAGGTGCATAAAGGATGTCACATAAAGGGGGTGATCATCACAATGAAGCAAGGATTTCCTAAACTTGGGAAGTGCAGGAGGCATGGGGATAATCAGACTTGATTTGGGCTATAACAGGCTATAGTATGAATAGAATTCTCTTTGACTTGATCTAGGCTATAACAGGTTATAGTATCAATAAAATTCTCTCTCCTCCCTTAGGCCTTCCCAATGAGGTGTATTTATACTTCCTCAAATCAGTTTTTCAGTTGGGAAACAGTTTGGCCACAGGCTGGTGTAGGTGGTGCTCAGGTAAAACCCGTAAACCCCACCCAATTAATAGGGAGTTTATATTTTTTTAATATTATAAATTGTATACGCGGGTCAAATATAAGTGACCCCACGTCTGCACATTGTAGGTTATCACACATCATTTTTCAAGCTTAAACTTGTACGCCATAGGCATCAAACATGTATGAATCTGAAAAATCCCAAATCTGAGTTGAAACTGCGAAAATCCAAAATTTAAACTCTGATTGAGGAAGATTTAGCTTGAAAATTTGATTTTCCTTCCTCATATAGTGGTCATTTCTTCATAATCAATTTATCCTCCCCCTAAAAAAATGAATGAAGATAAAAAAATTAAAAAAAAATTGAACTTGTCATTTCATGTGTTAACTAACGCTAGGTCCATGTTCATTTGAGTACCACTCATAATTTCAAATTGTTATTTCATGTGTTAAAAAACACTAAGTGTTCATTTGAGTACGATTCTTGCTTCAACATTTCATCAAAGAAAAATAGGGAGGACCAACCAAGAGTATTTCCCCTCTAACTCTTTGGTTTATTCTGTAAGCCACACCAAATTTTAGTGGACTGGAGGCTCCCTTGCCTTGGTTTAGCCTTTTTTCCTTTTTAAATGGAAAGGTCGTGGGCATTAGGGTCCATAAAATATATCTTCCCAGTACAACGCCTCCTCCATCGCAAGAAACGTCACTTTGTCTCCTAGAGAAGACGTGACTTGTGTACCTCTCTTGCTCACTCCCCTAGACACTTCTTGCATATTGTCCTCCCCCGCCACTCTCCCCTCCCCTATGACCTTAACCCCCAATCCATGTTCTCCCATCTGTCCACCCTCTATGACATCCCAGGGCAACCCCAAATTCAGGTGACCTCGCTGCCCTCTTCAAGTTTCGTATTCTATGATAGTGACATTAGAGAGGCCATTCGGGCGATGAACAACATCAAAGCAACAAATGAGGATGGTTTCCTGGCAGAGTTATTTAAACATGGTATTCGTGCTCTGGTTCCCTACTTTGTTGATCTCTTCAACCATGTGGTCTATACAGGTTTCCCATCGACATGGTCTCAGCACATCATTCACCCAATACACAAATCGAGGCGCAACTCAGATCCCAACAATCATAGGACTATCATGATGGGCCACACATTCTCCAAACTATATGCTACATCCCTCCACCTCCAAATATCCAAGGAGCTTGAGCGGAAACAACTGAGAGCTAGAGGATAGGCTAGATTTCAACCTGAGCACCAGACTATTGACCAAATCCTTACACTTATAAGTTACAGCCATCATTGAGGAGGCACGACATCACTCTTCGAAAGTATATTTTTGTTTCATATACTTTCGAAAAGCTTTCGACTCGGTCCCTAGAGAAGCATTACTCCAGAGACTTGGAGATTTTGGCATCTCAGAGACTCTCTTTTCAGCCATCATGTGCTTATATGAGTCAGTCCTTGGTCGTTTGCGCACAGTACATGGGCTATCACATTTTATCTAGATCACTATTGGGGTAAAACAAGGTTGTCCCTTGTCCCCCACACTATTTGGGATCTATATTGATGAGTTGGAGTCCTTATTGTGTGAACACATCTAGGACAGTGATGGTTGCCTTCTACATCATGTCTTGATTTCTATCTTGTTGTTTGCAAATGACGTGGTCCTTCTAGCCCCATCCCCTAATGGATTGCAGAGGTAGCTAGAAGCCCTAACCCTTTTCAGTGGTTTTCGACATTTGATGATTAACCTAGGTAAAACAAAGGTTATGATCTTCAACATTTCTAAGAAGTTCCTCTGTGACCTTCATTTCTTTTTCAGTGGAGAGGAGAATGAGATCACCAGCTCATACACCTATCTGTGGGTACTATTCATAGGACCTCACTTTAGCTTGTGGCATGCACTCTAGCCTCTAATCAACAAGGGCTATGGATCCTTGGGCCTTCTCAAGAGAATTTTTTCGAAGTAATTTTCAGGACATATCAGCCAAGATGTCACTAATGGACAATCTTGTTCGACCCATAGTTCTATATGGTTCAAAGGTTTGGGGTCCTAGCTTACTAGAATCTGATTAGTATTCTGTAGAGAGAGTGCAGATCACCCTTCTTCGTCTCATCATTCGGTGCAAGCAGACAGTTCCTTGGCCCATCATTCTTGCAGAGTTTGGAGCTCACCCCTTTCGCCTTGAGATAGTGTTTGGTATCATCTCTCTTCTTCACCATGTTCAGGGTTTTGCAGATACAATGAAGGGGCGGCACTGATATCCATACTTGGCGTACCTTTCATCAGAGTCCATTGTAGTAGCGATTCCTTCAGCTCAATCTCGATGTTCGTATGCTGGAGTATCAAATCTCATTGATTCAATTGGTATCAGGATAGAACAAATCCCTCCATTCAAGTATTCTTTGTGTGCATCGGGCCACCTCCTACCAACCAAACGAGAGATGAATAAAATCATATGAGAGGATATTTATAGGAAATATGTACAGTTTATTTGGATAAACCCTCCGAATGGGTTACGTTCAAAGATATCTTTCATTGTTGAGAACTTCATGTTGTTGAGAGATGGAATCATTATTCAGCACCATTACATGCTTCGCCATTTGATTCACGCACTTCAGATTCCATTGGGTCATATCAGAGTAGGTTCTCATAAACTGCGGATCGAGACTGACCTTCAGATTGCTCGGTTAGAAAGGATTTGCCAGTTGTGCCACCTCCGAGAGACTGAGTAGGAGGAGCACTTCATCTTTCGCTGCCCCATTTACTATGAGATTCATGGGAGATTACATTGCTTGTTTAGAGGGAAACATACCTTATCTAGATTCTTTCAATAGCCAGACCAGAGATGTCTAGCCTTGTACATATGGGAGGCCACGAGACTTTGCACTTGAGAGCACTTGAATGATGGAGGAAATTAGTGGTTTCTGGTATTATGTAATGATTTTCAAGACATTATAGTTGGTTTTAATAAAAATAAAAATAATTAATAAGTATAATTATCCATAAAACATTTTGACTCGGTTAAACTACATAAAACTAAAAAAAACAAAACAAAAAAAATAATATGTATATAGAATCTTTGATAACCACATGTAAGCATATTTTGTCGAAGCATTTAGAACGAGAACCACACTGGTTGGTTTTAAACTCGTCGACAAAATATTCTTAGTTGTGATTATCACAGAAAGATTCTATATACATTTTATGGATCATAGAATCCATATTCCTAATAGAAATAATAATAATTATATTTAGGACTTATCCAAGTAGTGGACAATTTCACTCAAACAATGATTTTCTGGTAGGAATTTAATGATTTTTATTTTTATTTTTATTTTTGTTTCCAAAAATAATGAAATTGGGAGTATTTGAATCACTTTTTGAATGTTGTAAATGTATTCAACACCCTCAAGAACCCCTTGAGCACCTAAAATTCCGAAACTTCACAAATATAACTTGGATTTCTAAAACTTTCCACGGGATTTCGTCAAAATCCATCCAGTGTAGAGAAAGGATCAAATCTCTTTTTACTTTGTATCTTATGAGATTTGATATTTTTCCATACTTAATAGATTCATAGTTTAAATTAATCTTATCTAATTAAATTAAAATTCTAGAAATCCAATTCCAAAATCAACAATTTGATAATGTAATAAATTCAACAAGCTTAAAAACCATTCCTAGTTAATTATAAAAATTTAAAATTTACACTTCCATCGAATAATAATAATATTTTCCAAACCCAAAAGGGTATTTTCCAATAAGTGGTTAATTATATATATTAAAAATAAATATTTTCATGTTTTGACAATATCGTTGGGACAAAATGACAGACAAAAACATAAAAACGCTGACTTCCCTTGCCTACGGCTTAAACACGGTCCCAAAAGCCCTACTTCATAGTTCAACATAGTGCTCCTTGAGGCCCTCGTTGATTAATAAATAATAATATTGTTGTAAGTTAACATTGTTTTTATCATTAAGGTAATAAGTGTGATTGGCTTTGAATTTGGAGTTGAACGCGATTTTTCCTTCTGTAGGAATGTCGTTTCAGGTACAAAAGTTTTAAATTCTTTAGTGATTACATTTCAAACATTGGGTTTTTTGGACTTTGTTTGGAACCCTCATAGATCATTGAGTGTGTGTACTTTATTTTTCTCTCTGTGAAATTTGAAAATTTGGACACAGTGGGCCCTAGAAATGCCAACTCCCATTCCATTCGAAATTTGAGGTACATGTTGTGTCACAGTTTTTAACTTTCAGGTCAATTAAAAAAATTGATGATCATACTTTTTATATCATCAACTGAGGCCCCAGTTTTCTTGTTTTTATTTGTGGTTGATTCCTATTAGCAAAATCTTCCATAAAATAAAAAAAATAACAGCGGATAAAAGAACCCAAAGCCATTATAAATAAAATATTATGAACGAAGAACACAATACCCAATTTCTCCATTGAAGCCCTCATTCTGTGTTTCATAAGGTCAATTGTTTCTTAATAGTGTGCATTTCAAACCCTTTAAAGGAGAATCCTTCAAAGAGAGTTTAATCTGTCTATGGCATTATCCAGGAATGTCCATTGCATGCCTAAACCTTTATTATCTTCTAAAATTATCATTGCGCCTTGTTATAATCCATAAATGTTTTGATACCATGTTCATTCCAGAAAACTTGCACGGAAGGTAATAACACAACACAGTTAATTACAACTAATATTTTGTAGCCTACAACTGAAAAATGCTTCGAGCCATTCTCAACCATGATGAGAACCATGAGAAACCCTGCCAATCCCAGAACTATTTAGAGAAAATGGTAGAATCGCTCATTTTTTATGTGGTCTCCTTTGTGGGACGAACTATAAAAATAACAACCAGAGAAACTACACTGGGAAGCAAACCCAACAGAAAAATCAGACAAGCAGATCCACTGGCACGATTTCTATAAACTGCATGATATATCTGACTAAACATTGCTCCACTCAGACCCACAATCATTTCTTTGTGAAATAAATATTCCTCGAGGATGGCGATTCATGATTAACCTTACCAATATGGTTCCGTGACTTTTTTTCTGAGACTGGATGCCTTGTCTCAAAATAAATTAGGTCTTTTCCACCATTCAATCCATTTTTTGATGATTCTATAAAGTCGAAGGGGGTGAATATTGGGCACACTGTGTTTCTTACAAGTCTGAATCTGTCGGGAAACTTGATTTTTTCTCAAAATATGTTCGGACAGGACTCTCGGGCCATTGAAGAATTCAAAGAAACTGTCACCAAATTGATGGTAATTGGGGGAAAGCCAAACCTGGTTGACTACTTTCCTTTTCTCCGAATTTTGGACCATCAGGGCATGAGCCACGATATAACCAAGAATATGGGTATTATATTTGGGTTGCTAGATCGATCTATAGAGGCCCGCATCCAGAGTAGAAGAGAGGCCAAAATTGATGACAGTGGTGGCAAGGCAAAAGAATTTATAGACATTTTACCTGAAATTAATAGATATGAGAGGGCAGAATTGATGACAACAGTGGCAAGGCAAAAGAATTTCTGGACATTTTACTTGACATTAATAGATATTAAGCACCCCAAAATGGGGCAACTAACAGAAACATAAGGTAAGATTTCCAAATTCCCTCCCCCTATGATGAGTGTGTCATTTTCAAAAATTAGAGTGGTATTGAGTTGGAAATTGGTCTCCAAGGAATCAGTTTCTCTTCACATGAGACTGCATGGATTTTTGAATAGTTATCATTAGTGTCACTCTGTGCATCCGTGTTGTGCAACATTTCTCAAAAACCATCCTGGTTCAAACAGGGCATCGATCTTACACCACCCAAGTTAAAATATTTAACAATGGGTTTTCTTGACTCTAATGTGAAATTAATACCAAGGATGTAAATGAAGAGAATCCTTCGAAGCAAATCAAACCAGTAAATTTCCATAGTGTCGATGCAGGGGCTTTAGAAACCATGGGAACAGGGGAATCTAGATACGGTAGAGGTTGCTGAATAATTTGATGGACTCATATATTTATGAATGTACGACCGTCTATGTAACAATCCCATGCATCCTCTCATTACATTATCTAGACCGCGGTATTCAATATAGTTGCAACTTGCAGTATGCAACGTGAAACATCCTCTCATAATATTGTTTGGAATGTGGTATATTGTATAGTTACAATCATTCTCTAGTGATAGCCTATAATGCATAATCATCTATATAGTAGTTTCAGGGTAGTTAAATGCACTTTGTAACATAGGTGATCTTCTACATAGCAATTCAATGAAGTTTGAAGCAACACCTTGAAATGTATACACTAATTAGAATGCACAATGTATATTGGTAGCTCAATGCTATCATTTGTTAAAGTCTAGAATGAGTAAACATTGATCAACTGTTACAACCCTCTAGCTAATGTAAAGGATCATTTGTGGAATTTAATCGTACATCAGCCCTGAACTCAGCCTACACAAGGACTGATTGTGAGATTAGTATATATAGGAGATACTCTTTTGTTTCTCAGAATTTGCAATACGATGCATCGTTATTATTTTAGTTCCCTATCATCAGGTACCGAGTTCAAATCTCCATGCTAGATGCACTAATCTACATGCAACACCAACAGGTTTACTAAAGATGTCATGCATCCCTTGGGTTACCTCACAATTTTTTATTTGGGAAAAAAGCACATTATCATCATTCTATTTGGAATTCCTGATCCCCGTTTATTTTTAGCATATTTAGAATAAACTATGCTATTTTGGGCTTATGAAACATTACAAATGATATTAGATAATTGCGGATTGATTACATCTACTCTGTAGCAGAATTTCCACCAATGTTCTTTGACATATGTTTTATACTTGACTTTCGGTTTAATTGAGGTAAATCGAGAGAAATATGACCAAAAAAAGGTTTAAATTGGTATAGTGGAGTCTAAGATTTAAATGAGAAAGTGTTTAAACATCCATACAACTGAAATTGTACAACAGTAAATAGAGAGAGAACTACTTACCCAGTCCAGGGGTTTCCCTTAGCTTTTATTTCATATGTGACTGCCTGGTTAGCATAGCATCATCAACATCTTGCGACTGCGACATGACATCAATCTATTTTTCTCTTTTCACTTTAGGAACCTCATGATGTAGAGAGGTTTTTGTAGGGTTCACAGCATCTGGATCAGCTCCTTTCTTAACTCTGGGTACCGAACCAGGAGGGAGTGGAACAAATGGGCTAGCATTAGCAGCACTCCCATTCTCTTCCACTGACAGTGCAACTCTCGTCTTTTCAATTTTCTTAATACCCACATTACCATTCACAACTCTTATTTCCAGATCCACCACTTGACAGGCTGAAGGCAGAGGAGGAGGAGGCAGTGGATTGGGCATAGTGCCATTGGTACCTGCATCCACTTTACTTATCTCGAAATTGCCAAATGTGTTAACAATCACTCCAGAGAGATTACTTCTAAATCCAGTCCTCTTAGCCCAAGTCATCAACACTTTAGGGTTGTGATTTGTATCATGGGTTAAGGGTTCCATTCTCAAAGGCCACGACCCAAGCCTGTTCTTGCCCTGTAAATTATCTGATCCATTCTCAGTTCCTCTAGTCTGCACCGACGCCATTACCCTCACTAAGACATAAACTCCAAATGAAGCTTCACTTAATTACATGAAAACCCTCAAATGCGTTTAATCACTCCATTATCTGTATTTAGCCACAGTTTTCATATCATTCCTTGTATGTAACTATAAATGCAGGCAGTTGGACGTCACGATCTAGGGGATGTTTTACCAAAAATTTAGAACTGACGCCATGTCTTAACTCATGCAAAATGTTTATAAAAAAAATGGAAAAATACAAAGCAGATATAGAGCTATATTCCGACGTTTATGTATATCTAAGCCTCCTATTGCATTTTTCTAAATACTCTAGCCATGCGGAGAAACTTTCACCAAAAAATACATTGTCTCTTCCTCCACCGTATATATAAATATATGAAAAAATGTAAAAATGCATAAATAGAAAAGATATAAACCCAAGATACCACATCACGAATTTGTCTCAAATATTTATAACTAACCAAAAATCTCCCGCCAAAGGAAAAAAAATTGGCGCCAAACAATCAGTTTCATGGTAACTCATAGCGCTAAACATTCAGTTTCATGGTAACTCATAGCGCCAAAGAGTCAGTTTCGTGGTAACTCAAAGTAAGAATAACCAAGTTTTTCATGGATGGTTCAAAAATAGGTTCTATAGATTTTCTAATGGAACTTCAACTTTTTGTTGAAACTACATTGTTGTTTTGTCCTTGGTTTCTTCTTTACATATAATTTCTAGTGGACCTCCAAATTTTTGTTGAAATTGAAGTGTGGTTTTATCCTTGGTTTCTTTTTGAGATAGTGTTTCTAGTGGACCTCTAAATTTTTCAAACTGCAATGTGATTTTGTCCTTGGTTTCTTCCTGAGAGAGTATATTAAAGCTTGAAAGTAGTTGTGTCGTCTTAGGGCTAAGCATATATATGGTCGATGGATGTGGCTTTCATCCAAGGGCTAACAATATATATTGTTGATGGATGTGGGGAATTTAGGGTTGCATAGCACTAAAATATGTATATGTTGTCTATCAATGTTAGATTAAATATAATCAATGTTGTGTGTCAATGTCACCGAGACTATAATGGATACTAATTATTAATATAAACTAATAAATAAAATAAAATATAAATATATTTTTAATAATAACAATAAGGTGCCAACGGGGCATAGAATAAACAGTGATGGGGTGTATTGTTAAGTCACTTTGTGATGTGAAGGTTACAAGTTTGAAAATTTGTGGGAAAAAAATCATCATTTTAAGGGTTGGTGTGGCCTAGGCCGAGTGTGATCCATTGGTGATTTTGATAGCTTAGATGCCCCTAGGTCGCGGCTTCTCAAGGCACAGGTCAAGTGTAATGTAATCTCTGGTAAACTCATACCACATGATAAAAAATTAAAATAACAATGAATTAAAATAATTTAGATAATTGAAATTCAAAAAAATTTAACACTTCGGTATCAAAATTGCATTTTTCCATTTATGGAGTAACACAATTACAAATTAATAACATAAATGACTAATTCATATACTTTTTTTACTTGTTATTCGGTCATATTTTTATCTTGGAATGTAAGAGTCATTTACATTAATCATTATTAATTAATGTCACTTATTATCTAGTCATATATTGTAATCATAGACTAAATTAGTCATTTAAGTTAGTCTCTTTTAGTTTAGTCACTTATTATCTAGTCGTATATTTTATCCCTATACTAAATTAGTCATTTAATTTAGTCCTTTTTATTTTAGTCACTTATTATGTGGTCGTATATTTTATTCATAGACTAAATTAGTCATTTTTAGTTCTGTCACTTAAAATTTCTCAAATTTAGTAGTAATTCACTTGAAATAATTGTGGTGACTAAAAATTTAGTCACCTTGTCATTAATTTCATCATTTTCTACTAGTGTCTATTACAGGTTGAACTTAATTCGATTTTAGAATTCTGAAATACCGATACCTGAGTTTTTTTAATGTTATTTTGTTTAACTAATTCTAAAATATTCTTTCTTAAAAATTTGAAATTATCTTTAAATTGTAGGTTGAACTTAACTCATATTGTAAATTTCATAAATACCTTTTGGAATTTGATTCGTTGAACAAAGAATTCTATTGTTTTTGAGGTCATCTGTCTCATTTTAAAAATATTTTTCAGTTGTTTTTGAGGTCATCTGTATGATTTTTAAAATATATTTCAATTGTTTTTGAGGTCATCTATCTTATTTTTAAAATATTTTTAAAATTTGAAATTTTCTGTGGGTGCAAAATTTGTGGGTGTTGATCATATTTAGGCTAAATTTCTTTAAATCTTATTTTTTCCCATCTATTTTTGAGATTTTGTCTCCAAATTGTTTCTAATTAATTAGAACACCCTCAAATATGATTTAACTAGCTGATGAACTTGAAACTTCTTGCATCAAGTTGAATCATCCTAACCAAGATTTAATTAATGTGTTGAAAACTGGTACAAAACAGAGTAATCACATAAAACAACAACAACAAACAAGTAATGGATATTATGTGTCTAGATTGACATGGAGTGTTTTATGATGTAATGGATATTAATAATCTAGATTTTCATGGTTGTATTTTATTTATGTACCTAAATTTACACCTTCCATGATGCTTCTAATCTTGTAGAATGTTAAAAGTGGAGTGTTTTATGATGTAATGGATATTAATAATCTAGATTTACATGGCTATATTTTATTAATGTACCTAGATTTACACCTTCCATGATGCTTCTAATCTTGTAAAATGTTCAAAGTGGAGTTTTTTATGATCTAATGGATCTTAAGAATCTAGATTGACATGGTTGTATTTTATCAATGTACCTAAATTTACACCTTCCATGTTGCTTTATTCTTGTAAAATGTTAAAAGTGGAGTGTTTTATGATGTAATGGATATAAGTAATCTAGATTGATATGGCTACAATGGTATGATGATAGTGTAGGCTGATGTTCAAGTTGTAAAATTCTTGTACATATCAAGGATGAATGATAGTACAAGCCAAAAATGACATTATTGTAAATTATTAAACAATTTGATAAGTGCTAAATCATACTTCTTATTAAGTACATAACTAATTTGTAAGTTGAAATTTTTTTCTTAATGTTCTTATCCTATTTATAGATGTCAAACTAAAGGTTTCTAGATGTGATTTCTCCCATAAACTTCAAGGAAAACTAAATGGAAAACTAAATTCTAATGCCAACCCTGTACATGTCATTTCTCCCACAAACTCATAAAGGTGTTAATTTTGACATGTGTCATTTCTCTGTCATTTCTATGTCATTTCTCCCATAAACTATAAGGAAATGTCATTTATCCCATATACTATAATGCAAACTTTAAGGAAAACTATGTACATGTCATTTCTATTTTAAACTCTAGGCAAGGCAAACTTGAAGGCATGTCATTTCTAGATCTGATTTCTCCCATAAACTTTAAGGAAAACATGGACATGCCATTTTTCCCACAAACTAAAGGCTTTTCCCCATAAATTCAAGGCAAACTTTAAGGACTAAAAATTGAACTTAAAGTGCCTGAACTTCCATAGGATTTTGAAATTCCATAGGATTTTAGTTTGGCTGTTAAGTGTTAACTTATACAAGTTCTAAAGGCAGAGTCTGTAAAGGGCCAGGTAGCCTATGGATCTCATAATTTTTGAAAAGTAACATATCCAATAAATTACCCTACAGTCAATCTCTGGAACAGATCTAAATAGAAGTTCTTCATTTTAATATCCATAAACCACTACCATATCTAAATAGAAGTTCTTCATTTTAATATCCATAAACCACTACCACTTTAAGGCAAACCATGTACATGTGTCATTTCTCCCATACATGTGTCATTTCTCCCATAAACTCTTAGGCAAAGTTTAAAGCATGTGTCATTGGCTTTATCCCATTAACTTTAAATCATGTGTCATTTCTTAAGGTTTTCTCCCATTAATTCAAGGTAAAATTTAAGGGCTAAAAACTGAACCTAAAGTAGTTGAACTTCCATAGGATAGGATCCTCCAAACTCAAGGCTTTCTCCCATTAATTAAAGGCAAAATTTAAGGCCTAAAATCTGAACCTAAAGTGGTTGAACTTCCATAGCATTTTAGTTTGTTTGAACTTCCATAGGATTTTAGTTTGTCTGTTGAGTGTTAACTTATACAAGTTCTAAATACAGATTCTATAAAGGGTCAGGTAGGCTCTGGATCTCATCTTTTCTGAAAGGTGACTTATCTATTAAATGCCCCTACATTCAATCTCTTGAACATATCTAAATAGAAGTTCTTCATTTTAATATCCATAAACCACTACCACTCTAAGGAAAACCGTGTACATGTGTCATTTCTCCCATACATGTGTCATTTCTCACATAAACTTTTAGGAAAACTTTAAAGCATGTGTCAATTTTCAAGGCTTTCTCCCATTAATTCAAGGCAAAATTTAAGGCCTAAAAGGTGAACCTAAAGTAGTTGAACTTACATAGGATAGGATCCCCCAAACACAAGGCTTTATCCCTTTAATTCAAGGAAAACTTTAAGGCCTAAAAACTAAACCTAAAGTAGTTGAACTTCCATAGGATAGGATTCCAAACTCAAGGCTTTCCCCCATTAATTCAAGGAAAACATTAAGGCCTAAAAACTGAACCTAAAGTGGCTGAACTTCCATAGGATTTTAGTTTGTTTGTTGAGTCTTAACTTCTACAATTTCTAAATGAGTCTATAAAGGGCCAAGTAGCCTCTAGATCTCATCCTTTCTTAAGGATGCTATTTCTAGATGTGATTTCTACCATAATATTTAAGGCAAACTTTAAGGAAAACCATGCACGAACCATGTACATGTCATAAATCTCCCTTAGACTCTAGAAAATGCAATATTTAAGGCATATCATTTATAGATGTGAATTATACCATAAAATTTAAGTCAAACTTTAAGGTAAACCATGCACATGTCATTTATCTCATGCACATGTGTCATTTCTCCCATGAATTTGCAATAAATTTTATTGAATTTGTTTTTTTTTTCAGGGATAAAAAAAAATCCACTAAATGTGGTTGAAATATGGACATTATGCATAGATGTTTCTTTCTATCCCAATCCAGGAAAATGAGTGATTACATATGTGCTTTGAAATATTGTGACTAGCAAGGTCTTCCAAAGGAAAATGAATATACCGGGAAGAACAACAAACAATGAGGCATATTATATTGCATTGATAGAAGGCTTGGGAACAACTAGGGAGCATGGATCAAATGGAATTGTAGTTTTCACCAATTCCGAACTTGTGTGCAACCAGATGAAATGCGTGTGCCAAGTTAAGAAGGAGGAGCTAAACAAACTGCATGGAAAAGAAAACATTATTGTTAGCCAATTTCAATATTTTAGTATAAGACATTGTAAAAATGTTAATAAGATGTCTGCTGATCTATTGCGTGGGGCAATGCCAATTCAAGATTCATCTATCAAAGAAGAAATAATAGATGAATTAGAATTATACGAGGCAATGCCAATTCAAGATTCATCTCTCAAAGATGAATTAGTTTTTAGACGCTCTTCCTTAAAAATTCAAGACTCATCTCTCAAAGATGAATTAGTGTTGAGACACTCTTCTTCAAAATTTATTGAAGGACATTGTAACATATCTTGGATATGTGTGTGTTTTGTACTTATAAATGCATATTTTTTAATGACCATGTGTTTTTTTTCAATTATATACCAAGTGTTCTCCCACCATGTAAAGCGCAATTTGGTGAATTTCACATTTGCAACAAGTGGTGAAATTCACATTTTTATAAAATTAAAATGTGAGAAATTCAAAAAAAAATTGTTTAAATGGAGTTTCACGCTTCTTTTTTAATGACCATGTGTTTTTTTCACTTCTATACCAAGTGTGCTCCCACCATGTTTTCAATTATATACCAAGAGTCCTCCCACCATGTAAAGAAAAATTTGTTGAACTTAACATTTTTATAAAAAAAATTATTAAATTGAGTTTCACCTATCAATTAGTGCTTTGAAAGTTGTGTTTTACATAATTTTTTTACACTAAATTACATTAATTTTTTGAAATTTATTTTGAATTTATTTTAAATAGTAATTTCAAAATAATTGTAAATGTCCACTGTATATATATATATATATATATATCATGGAGGATGAAAGGCGAAGATCAAGTCAAGATCAACACAATCCAATATCTCTACAAGATAGGGGGATCAAGGATTGAGGGATGTTCATGGTATTTAAATATAATCTTAAATCTCCATACATATACATACATGTGTGTACATATGGAATTGATTTTTAATCAATTTTGTGAGTTAAATTAGTTGTTAAGAAGTTTCATTTTTTATTTTTTAGAAGGTAGGAGGACAAGGGTGTCTACTCCATCAATGCAGCATGGCCATGGTTCACACAATCATGATATGGTTGATACGATTTAAGCAATGAACATGTACATGTATTTACATGTATGAATGTGAATTGATTATAAATTCATATTTTTTTATGAAGCTTCCCTATCGTCTCGTGAGGTTGGTGGTGGTACACATTTCCTTGGGGGGCCATCAATAGGTGTTGGAAAATTGCGTGAAGGTGGTGATATGTATTCCTCCAGAAGCCAATCAAAGGATGTTCATGTTTGTTCTCAACCAATCGGTGGTCATTATGGTTCTCAACAGGTTTGTTCTGATTCTTAACAGTCTCAGGGTAGGCAAGATGTTATACAACCATATCGAGGTGGCCATCAATTTGAATATTATTTTCATTCAATTTGTACAAATTTCTTTACATGTGTTTTTTTTATATATAAAATTGTATGTATTGATGCAGAGGCTGAAAATGATGCTCCAAATGTTGCTCGAAAAAGACGTAGGACAAAATGCATCATTCAAGAAGAAGGTTGTACACCAACCACAACTTATTTGTTTGACATTTCCGATATACCTTGGGAATCAAACATGCAGTAATGCACCTTACAAAGGTGTCAAAATATTTATACAAAATTCAAGAGAGATCTCATGGCTTTGACTCTCCCTGTTGAGAGTCGACAAAGCTTGGAAATAGTTACTCACTTTTTAAGAAAACTAGTCGATGTGTACCTAAGTCTTGGGCCAACCACTGATACTTTTGTAGAAGTGATGAGAAAAAGAAAGGAAACAGTGATGGGTCCTGATACATGGGAGGTTATTAAAAAAAAGAGTTACAACAGAAATGGCCAAGTCTATGTTTAATTTCAAAGAAGGGCTAAAAATAAAGATGTTGAAGGTGCAATATTTCAAGAACCTTCATATAGCTCACTAGTATGATAGACACCTTGTGGCCTATGGAAGACTCCCATGGAACGATGAGGTTTTTCTTTCTTTTGCAAAATTATTTTATGCATAATTCTTTTAGCAAATGAAACTCAATTACGATGACCTTCCCTCTGAATTTTTTGGTCCTGGGAAAGATCGATTGTGTGACCGTAGGGGCGTTGGCGTGATGCTTAGTTGTCTCGCCCTAAGCCACCATTGGTTAGTCGACCTCTTCGTGTCGAAACTTTGTGGTCAGAGATGGATGCCACTTCTCAAGTTAGTCGAGAAGCAAGGGATACCATCATTGACAATGTTCAGCATGGATTGGGTGGAGTTGATGTTTTTATAAATAGAAAAAGAGCACGTGAGAATGCAAGCGCTAATTTTGTGCATTATATAGATGAAGAGATTGACAACATGAGTGTTGCAGCTCTCAGAACATATGCAAATAATTATCGCAATGGTTGGCAGGACCTAATTATTTATGAGCAAGAGGGCATGGGAACGATATGTGTTAATGGTTAGGGTGATTATTTTAAAACATGTACAATTTGTAATAAATACATATATACATATATTTATTTTTATTCATTAATATAAAAAAAAAATGTATCATTATATGTTAACACCATTTGTAGTTGTCACGCTTGATGAATGAAGAAGATGTTAATATCACGGTCGAGGCCTCTGGTTCAAACAATCAAGATGGGTCTCGCCATCAATCACACAATCAAGATGGTTCTCACCATCAAGATATGTTGGCAAATGTTAGTGTTTTTTAAGTGAACATAATGATGTACAATTATTTTTTATCTATTTTTATATATATCGAAACCTGATGAGATATTTTTAAATAAATAATTGTGTACACATGTACATGTATATATAAAATAAAATGTTTTAACAGATTCTGATTCCATCCGATGTGTTTGGTATGGCGGTACCTTCTTCCTTGGGAGATGTGCCAAATCCACCATCACAAGTATGAACAATTTTTCACTTTTAAATATTATTTTAAGTTATATATTCCAGCTCAAAAATTTCTATTAAAAATGAGATATCTAGATCTTGAGTTTTTTATTTTTTTGAATTTTAGGTTTTTGGAGATTTTCTTTACGAGCCACTCTTAGGAGATGTGCCAAATCCACCAGCACAAGTATTCAATTTTTCACTTAAATATATATGTTTTTAAGTTATAAGTTATAAATTGAGGTTCAAAAGTTTTATTATAAATTGAGATTTAGATCTTGGGTTATTTTAAATTTTTGGAGATTTTCTTTTGGAGCCTCTCTTAGGAGAAGTGCCAAATCCACCAGCACAAGTATTCATTTTTTCACTTAAATATATGTTTTTAAGTTATAAGTTATAAATTTAAGTTCAAAAGTTTTATTATAAATTGAGATCTAGATCTTGAGTTATTTTATACTTTTATATTTTTTGAATTTTAGGTTCCTATAGAGGATTTCTTTTCTCCATGGACTCTCGCGATGGAGTGTATGATGGAGATAGGAACATACACACCATTTCAACCATTTGAATAGGTTGTCTAACTTTTTTTTTAATATTATTGAAAATATGTTGATATATGACGAGCAACAAATGGAGAGGGAACCTCATGAGGTATTGCATGATTTTTTTTTATATTTTTTTTTACATGAAGTTCTATATATTCTCATTCAATTTTAAAACATTAAATTTTAATGTTTGTACACATTGTGTACAGGTTCCCCATGCTTTGCAGGATAGCTCGAGGATCGTGACTTTGTTGGGAGAGACACTACATCCATTTGTATTTGATGGATGATGCACATGCACTATTTTATGGATGATGCACATGCACGTGAAACACTATATTTTCAATTGATTTAGTCTTAAATTTACTTTTTTATATATAGTCTTATCTAGATGCAATCATATATAACATGACACTTGATACTTGATACTTGTGAGATACAAATTTCGGACATATTTTATGTGAACTACATTTGGTACATGTGATTATGATATAATGTTTTGTTTTTATTGGATAGTTGAACTACATTTGGCATGTGAACTAATGTGAAGTAATGTTGTGATCTGTAATGTTTTTTTTTTTTAACTCAAGTTTTGGATGGTTCAACTACATTTGGCATGTGATTGCACGATATAATGTTTTTTTTTTATTGGATAGTTAAACTAGATTTTTTATGTGAAGTAACGTTGTGATATAATTTGTTTTGTTTTTAAAACTCAAGTTTTGGATGGTTGAACTACATTTGACTTGTGAAGTAATGTTGTGTTATAATCTATTTTGTTTTTAAAACTCAAGTTTTGGATGGTTGAACTACATTTGGCATGTGATTTCACAATATAATGTTTTGTTTTTATTGGATAGTTGAACTACATTTGGCATGTGAAGTAATGTTGTGATATAGTTTTTTGTTTTTAAAATTCAAGTTGTCGTTTTCCAAACAAAAAAAAGTTCACATGAATATCTGTACATAGAAATGATTTAAGTACATGTTTGAATATATGTGTTAAAACGATTGAAGTATAATACATATCGAAATGTGTGTGTGTGTGTGTGTGTGTGTGTGTGTGTGTGTGTGTGTGTAAACAATCATAAGATTCTAGGTCTTGTTAGATGTGTCAAACAATCATAAAAATTTAAAATTGCATTCTATAATGTATATATATCCAGTACATGAAATTTTTTTCATCAATGAACATAGAAAAGTTACTTTCAGTTAATTGCATTCTAGAACATATATATCTAGTACGTGCAACATTTTTCATCAATGCACAGAAAATCTACTTTCATTTAATTGCATTCTACAACATATATATCCAGTATGTGCAAATTTTGTCATCAATGCACATAGAAAATCTACTTTCAGTTAATTTCATTCTAGAACATATATATCCAGTACTTGCAACATTTTTCATCAATGAAAATAGAAAATCTACTTTCATTTAATTGCATTCTAGAACATATATATCCAGTACATGAAACATTTTTCATCAATGCATATAGAAAAGCTAATTTCAGTTAATTTCATTCTAGAGCATATATATCCAACACGTGCAACATTTTTCATCAATGCACATAGAAAAGCTACTTTCAGTTAATTTCATTCTAGAACATATATATCCAGTACGTGCTGAATTTTTCATCAATGCACATATACAATATACTTTCAATTAATTGCATTCTAGAACATACATATCCAATACGTGAAACATTTTTCATCAATGCACATAGAAAAGATACTTTCAGTTAATTGCATTCTAGAACATATATATCCAGTACGTGCAACATTTTTCATCAATGCACATAGAAAAACTACTTTCAGTTTACTTCATTCTAGAACATATATATCTAGTACGTGTAACATTTTTCATCAATGCACATAGAAAAGCTACTTTCATTTGATACTAGTGTGCATGTACCAAAACAATGTACATGTGAAAACACTTGCACAAATAACATAAAAAGGCAGTTCAATTTTTAGTTGAGTTTTGGAAGTTCTAAAACATGAATCCAAAGAGAAGAAATTGTTGGGTAGTTCAATAAAATAAATTCCAATGGAATGCCATCTTTAATGATTCAGATTTTGACATTTTCCATTTCTTATTTTTCATTTTTTTCTTTGATTGAACCTCTATCAACTTTATGCGTGTTGCACACACCAAGTGACTATATTGATAACTTATGACATCAGGTTCACAGTCCTCAAAGTAAAAAAAATCCTCACTTTCATTAGTTTGTCTGAAAAAATAACCTTATAGTATAATAGGCCCTTTTTCATATGGAGACCTGTGATCATTATAGTTTTCTAATAATTTCATCTTTTGTTCAGTGCAACACATCAAATAATACTTCACATTTTCATCATTGATAGTAGGTGCAATTACAGCAAAAAAATCTCCTGCATAATAAAACAAACTTATGTATTTAAATTTAGATCATAATTAACATGAAAAATTAACTTTAAAATAATTTTAGTATCTATTTCTAGATCTCTATCATTTGAAAGAAATTCAAATTTTATCTTCTCTAACAAGATCAGAAACTCGATCACCATTGGATGATATTGTAGTCTCCTCTGATTTCATTTCTTCAAACATTGCAATGGAAATTTTCCCCTTTCTATTTAGCTCTGTATGTTTCCAATCTTTTACATACATTTTGTTTTCACAAACATCATTGGATTATGTGTTGTCTATGAAAACATGACTAAAACAAGAATATTTTATTTTATCCAATGCAAACACATTTGTGGACGACTTTTTTTTAATTGAATATAATTTTTGAGTCCCTTTTATTGTTTCAATGTCATTTCCAATCGATCTATCTACATCTTCGACCCCAATATGCCAAAAAAACCTATATGGAAAATTCAAAGAATAATGTAAATATGATATCAAAATACCATCAAAGATAATCATTGTGATAAATGTACATTGTTTAAAATTAGATATCCAATAAAAATTAAATTGAATGTATGCACTTCCGTTGTTCAGTTAGTCTCATGGCTTAGTGCAAAAATGCACCATTGAACAACTTCTTTAGCATTCACAAGTTAGTTTGCAGAGGGGTCCATTTGATATCTTCGAAGTACTCATTTTATGCATGCCCCTGCACAATCATGTTCTCCTTTTCCATGACCAGTCTCAAAGAAATTCCAACAATGTTTAAATTAGGTTTTCATATGAAGACAACACAACCAAAAGAATGATCGTGAAGATTTGAATTAACATGCGCATCCATCTGATCATATCCAATTTTCATTGAATTTTATTCCACAAATTTTCAAGGAGTCATAAATATTTCCAAAACAACGTTGTACAAAATATGTATCATGTGTATGATTGTCAATGATATAAAAGTGATATTCTTTAATAACATGTTGATTTTCACTGGTTCTTTCCATATGATTAACATTTTGTTCATCATGTCTATATAGAATATGGACGAGCATGGAGACTTGGTCAGAATGATAGTATTCACTCTGAATTTCCTTTTGTGGAACAAATGTGTAGTTTTCTGCAAAATCAATCACTAACAAAATGGTCCTTGGTGGAAAAAAATCACGATATTTTTTGAATTGAAAGTCCTACCATTGAGCTCTATGGGAATTCTTGGTGTAGTTAAAAATTTCTGCCTCAAACTTTCTCAAAAGATCTATTACAAAAATTTCTTCTTCTTGCAATTCAATTCTTTTAGCACTATTTTAACCTTGAATCGATGTATGGATATATTCAGATCTCTTCCATTTCACTTCCATGTTGGAAAATGATTGATCATTTATATCAGTACGATATTTGTTTTGAAATTTAGTCAAATTTCCACAATCATCGCATTTTTTACCACCAACACATTTCTTTTCATAAAATAATTCATCGCTTTCTCTTCCACATAGAATTTGAGATATGAAATCACAGATAGTGGAAGGAGGAGGTGAATCTTTCCAAAATGTTCTACCAAAATTAAGGAATGTGTCATAATATAACTGAAATTCCACATGATAATGACAACAAAAAATGTCACGTACGGTGATAGGTTTAACATACCATGGTTTTTGTTGCACAAAAGCACTCATTGAGACATCAATTTCACGATTGTCTTCTTTGAAATTGTTGAAAAACTCTATCTGAGTGGTGTCCAAGAAATGTTTTGTATGTGTTTCGTATTGATTTCGTGCTTTTCTTCTTCGCATCACATCCCTTGCATTTGGTGAAACACGTGATTTTTTCTTTCAATATTCATATATTGTTTTTTCAACATTTTCTCCAACTCTATCTTTGTATGGTTGCCTACAAATAGCTCTCCAACAAACGAGTTCATTATTTACATATATTTTCAACCAAAATTTCTGATGTTTTTGTAAAGTTTTCAGTGAGGTTCCTAATGCTCGTTTCATAGATTTTACCAAGAGATTCTCTTTAGTACTTGATGAAACCACTGCCATATGTATTTCTCTACGTGCAACTGAAACATTTTTTTTGTCTAGATCTTCTAATTTAATTTATAGCACTATTTATATTTTGTATCACATTTTCCTTCATTTTTTTATCTTTTGTTGATTTTTGAATACCCAATACAGTCGTCGCTTCTTTTAATTTCCTTAATGGTAGGAGACCTTTCAAAAATTAGGCTTGAACTGCCACATTTTACTTTATGAAATACGTATCAAAAATCTGATTAACATGATATTGTATAACATGGTTAGCTCTTTTATCTCCATATGTGTGAGTGTCAAAATTTTCTAACATCTCATCATCGACATTGATTTCAAATGTACATATTCGAATTAATAGTACATAATAAGTTAACATATTCAATAAATAACTAAATTAATAAATATGTATAATTTGAATAATACGTGCATCTGTTCAACATATATATATATATATATATATATATATATATATATATATATATATATATATACCTCATGATTCAATTTCTTCACTTGAATTTCTTTCAACATTTTCACCATCTTCAATCATTAGTTCAATATCTCTTTCACTTTCTCTTTCAAAATTTTGTATCTCGTTATCAATGTTTTGAGGAATATCTCTTTCTATTTACAATGCAAAATATTTTTCAAAATTTTTCATCAAATAAAAATTAAGATTCACATTTTACACTAGGAAAATTTTAAATATCAAATTCATAATATTTACATTTACATGCATGCTTCAACTTCTAGTTGAGGTTGATTTTCCCTTTCAATATTTTAGAGTGCTTCTCTCTATCTTTTGCGATATTTTCTCCTGTGTTCTCTATTTTTCTTAGGGTCTCTTGTTCGATCATATTTTCTCATGCAATTCCTTCGATTTCCCATGATAATTGAGTATGAAGTTCAAAAAAAATCCTTCAAAAATTTAGACAAAACCTCAATTTAAAAAAACATCACAAAATATTTAATTTAAAAAAAACTCATTTTAAATTTTTTTCAAAAAATACATACTTCAATCCAAAACACTTACTTTAAAAAATCCAATAAAAAAATGTCTTATCATAAAATGAAATGAAGCTCAAAATATTTCCTTCCAAATCCTGCAAAACAAAAATCATTAAAAAGTTAGACAAAAACTCATTTCAAAAAATCATTATAAAAGATTGACTTCAATCCAAAACACATACTCTAAAAAAATGTCAATTCAAAAAATACCTTCAAAAAATCTCCATTGAAAATTAAGCCCAACTTCTTAAAAAAATGCCACTTTAAAAAATACCTCCAATAAACCTCTAAAAAAATATCACTTTAAAAAATACCTCCAAAAAATGTCCTTTGAATATTAAGCCTAAAATTAGTCCTTTCGAAATTAATTCCAAAAAATATCTTTTGGAAATTAAGCCCAAAATCCTCTAAAAACAAAATACATCCAAAAAAATGTCCTTTGAAAATTAAGCCCAAAACCTCTGAAAACAATGAAAATTAAGCCCAAAACTTCTAAAAACAAAATACCTTAAATTAAAAAAAAAACAATGAAAATTAAGCCCAAAACCTCTAAAAACAAATAACTTCAAAAAAAATGAAGCCCAAAAAGCCTCCAAAAAATGTATCACATACCTCCAAGAAATGTCCTTTGAACGTTATGCCAAAAAGAGTCCTTAAACCCAAAAAAATCCTTTGCAAAATCAGACCAAGTGAAAAAATGTGCTAAATTATGCAAAAATAATGAATCCGTTTACATCAATTTAAATTGTTGTGAAATGTTTTTTTGGAGGGGCTTCATTGAATTTTCTGGCCGACGTAAAGTCAGTTAAAATTTCGGTCGAACTTTTGTGTCGTTAGACTTGACGGGCCGTCGAGGAAAAGAACAATTCGGTCGAACTAACACATCTGAAATTACGCAGAGCCAAGCTCTGAATGCAGTTCTTCAACTTTGGATTGATTAAACTCCATGAAAATTTGTGAATTAACTGTCAGAACCAAGACAAGCATTTGCAGAATTCAATCTACTTTCAGGAAATATAAATTTTGGAATTTCATAAATATTTACTAATTTTAACTAATTTTGTAATAAAATGGGTGCAAACAATTTCTGAAGGTCATTATGATTCAACGAAGTCGATATTTTGTATCTTCCAAAATACACTGTAAAAAAAATTGAAAAAATTATGGTGCATTACATTGGTCTGTTGTCTGTAATGGGTAGTTTTTATATTTTTATTTTATAACGTATATGTTGAGAAATTTTTTGTCCCCTGAAACATATTCAAAATATGTAATTTCTTCATATTGGATCAATTCAAAAAATTCTAGTGATTATGATATGCATCAGTTGGTTTTGTAAATATAACGAAAGCGAAGTAGACTCTGTCTAGATTGTTGTAACACATTTTGTTTCTCAAAAACACAAATTTTTCAAAGGATACACCAGCGCATATTAACATGATTTTTTATGAATCCTTTGATTGTTAAAAAACACACACTCAAAGAAATGCTAAGTTGACATATCAAATGTGAATAAAAAAATTCCAAAAAATAAGTAACCGAAAGCTAATAGAAATTCTAAAAAAAAAATCCTTGCATAAAGTTGAAGAACAAAACAAAAAAAAATGAAATTTTTTTCAGAAAAGGGAAAAAATTGTAACCCAACTTCACATTTTCACCTCTGTGAAATATTTAATGTATGTATAATATAAAAATTACAAGTGAATAAGATTGTTAAAGTGAAAGTAAATTTTTTTTTTTATTAATGTTGATGAAAGTTACAAAGTCCAACACCATACTTGTTATGTAATCCTTGACTGGAATAGTAGATGTAAATTAGTCTCAAGGGTAGTAAAATATAAATTAGCCTTAGAAAAAACCAACCAAATATATAAAATGATCTTAGTAGGGACCTTCTTTTTCCAAATATTCAGGAACCAACTTTTCTTATTTAAAGAGAATATCTAGCACATGATGTATTGATAAAGTTTCCGTAACTGCCACTGTACCTTTGTGAAAAGTCCTACCCCATGTACTATGATCACCCATCTCTTTTCGGCACGGCCTGTCCTTAAAGTTCCATAATATAAGTATCCCAGACCTCACACTGTCTTTTCATTATCACTACTAGAATTTCTAATTAAACTGCCTTTCCAAAATTAATTTAAAATTAACTTATTATGATTGTTTTAATTTGTAATTAAATCTCAATCATTTTTATATTTTATTAAAAAATTATATCATTAAATATAAAAAAAAAACTATATTATATAATCTACTATCATATTTAAAAAAAATGTTTTATTTTTATATTATAGCAAATATTTAGGATTTAATCCGATTTCAATTAAATTAAAATTTGTTTTGAAATTTATATATCAAATATAGATTTTTCAATTGAATTAGCTTGGGTGGTTGGGCTGAATAGTTGTTATTCTCCATACCTTGGTTCAAGTCTCATCAATTGGCATCCTTTGGGCTCATAGGGAGGTTGACTTTCTTCCCCAAGACCCACCCAATGTCCAATATTTTCTTAATGGAAATAAAGTCAAAGTTTTTTTTATCTTAAAATAAAGTTTGAAGTATTGATATAGTGGAAAATTTTGGGTACATGTTTTAAGTATTGATGTAGTGGAAAATATTGGGTGCATGGAAGGTATTACGGACACTCAAGTTTTATGGTCAAGAGTAAGTGAAAAGTCATTTTACATGTGGAGTCACTCAATGAATGTCAAATTTGAAGATTTTTGTTGGGTGCATGCAAGGTAATACCCTACACTCAAGGTTTATGGTCAAGAGTAAGTGAAAAGTCATTGGACATGTGGAGTCACTCAATGAATGTCAAATGCAAAGAGTTTTCTTGAATCTATATTAGAGTCATTAGGAAATCCAAATTTTCTATGAAGAGGTTGAGTCAATATTAGAGTCATTAGGAAATCCAAAATTTATAGGAGTCTTGTTGGACCTTGATTAAATAAAAAAAAAGAAACGAATCCATGAATAATATTGTAATTGAAAGATATTAAATAAAGACCAACCAAAATACCAACACACCAGGTTCAAAAGAAAACCTAGGTGAGGTATTGTGTTAGTAAGGTGAAACAAAATTTCCATGGGAGAAAGGCACATTTCAACCTACAATGAAGGTGAACATGATGAAACTAAATAAATTAAGGGCTTGATATAAGTCACTTTCCATAGAAAAGTGAAAGAAAATTTGAAGAAAGAGAAGAGGAAGTGTGAAGGAGAAGCTTGAAAAAATGGCACTTAACATAAGAGGTATTAGAAGAAGTCAAAGAAGGAAACCAAAAATAGAGACATTGATGAAAGAAATGAGGAACATTTAAGAATATTCTAGACAACTTATAGAAGAGGGAGTGAAGAAAGTTATATGGGTGATAAAGAAAAATTAGAAGAAGGTATCGTAGTAAAAGAAGAGAAGGAAAGTGTAGAAGAAAGGATCCTAAAGGAAATCATGAAGCTAATCTCTAAAACTTAATTTAAAGTTCCTATATATAAAAGGATTCTTAATGTAGAAGAATTTATTGATTGGATTGCATCCATAGATAAATGTTTTGAATATGAGGAATAATGGATAAAAGAAAAAGGTGATACATATTGTTACAAGATTGAAAGGATATATATTTGCATTATGGTGGTATAACATGTAGAATTAAAGAAGAAATAAAAGTAAACAAAATATCACATCAGGGGATACAATGGTATCTACTTTGAACTTAAAACTCATTCCAAGAGACTAATACACATATATATTCAAAAGACTTCAAAATTTGAGATAGAAAGAGGAATTTTACAAGTTGACTATAAGGAAATAACACATAGAAGATAATGTGAATAAGGTATAAAGGCATATGAATGGTCTAAATTTTAGAATTAATTATGAGATTAATTTATTATCTCCAATAACAATGGAGGAAACTTATCAATTTTCAATGAAAGTGAAAGAAATTTTGTCTTGGAAACAAGCTCATTATCCAACAAGCTCACTATTCAAGAGAAAGAAGTAGTTAATTTAGAGGTAACAAGTAAAATGATGATAACAATTCAATTTATCTTTATAAAAGAAGATAAGGAAATTATCCAAAACAAAATAAAGGTCAAGGAAGGTCCTTCATATAAAATAAAAACACATTTAGAAATTGAATATTTTTGGAATAAATGTTTTAAATGCAATAATTATGATCATAGATATTATGGATGCCCAAATGTTTTACATAAAGATCATATTAATTAGTTTTTCCAAACTGAATATGAAGATAATATTAATTAGATTGTCCAAACTAAATATGGAGAAAGTGTAATATCATCATTAATGATGAAAAATACAATTATCAAGCTAAGAAAGGATACTAAAGAAAAAATACAGAGGAAGCATGTGTTAGGAGTTAGTTGCATTTCAAAAAGGTAAGCACAGGAAAATGATTATTGACGGAAGTATTATAAATAATATAGTATCTCTTGAATTGATTGATATATGGTTCATCACTTACGTTTATTCTTCGATGGCATGATTAATTTGCCTAACTTTAGTATACTGTTGTATTCATTTTACCCCTCCAGTTCTCCTCACAATAATTTGAACTCTATCACAAGTAATGTCTCTTTGTTTATCATTCATGGCCTACCATGAAGATAGGTATTGGGGTTGTTGATTTGATTATGAACAATAATTTTCATTTATATGCTTCCATGAAAGGAAGGGTTTCAAATTTTCCATGTTATTATGAACTAGGAAATAAGCTTCTTGGTTGTTGTAATGATTTAACAATGTATATGCAGATGAGGAAATGCTTAATTCCTAAATCAATGTACAATAATATAAAATAATAAAAATAAAAGAGGTAACAAGGGTGGGAACCCATATTTCTTACGCATTATCAAGGAACAGGTAAGAGGAAAAAATCCAATTCACAACTTCTCATATGAACATAACGAAATTCTAAATGTAAAACCCAGAATTTAATGAGACAGAGGATAGAAAATACTATGTATAATGTATTTCATTCAGAAGAATTAAACCAAGAAATCAAATGTAAAACCAAGAATTTAATGGGAGAGAGGATATCAAATACTTTGTATAATGTATTACATTCATAATAATTTAACCAAAAATCAAATGGATAGAATATAAATTATCCATTACTCTGGTTAATCTATCCAAATACCCACAAATCAAACCCAGAAATTTGAATGAGTAGAATAACATCTAACAAAGAAACTATTTGAATACATAGTGACCAACCCAAAACTACATGTGTGGGTGAAATATTAACAATCCATCTGATAAATATATGGAACACACAATATTTAAACCAGAACTTGAATGTTATATGGAATGTACAATATGTAAACCGAGAACTTGAATGTGTAAATAAGAATTATCTTTGTGCTGAAGGAAAGGGCCAGGAGATTACTGAATTTAACCCCATAATCTTTCAGCAGTAATGTTGTGAGAAAGGTGAAGAACATTACCCAAGTGACCATGCAACAGAACCAGAGATTCTTCTCATGTGTAGTATAAAACCCCATTGTGAGATGGGTATTTCTAAATTAATGAAACCCAAAGATACATAAGAAAGTATAAACGAGTCACAGAGAGAGATTTACCTGAGATTCGAGTGTTGAGGCTGACCATGACATGGAATTTATCTACAATCATAAAAACAAAAATTAGGAGAAATGATCCACTGCGTATCCAACTAATCTCACAACCAGCATTCTATTAATGCAAAAAGACGACATCATGGTTGATTCAAGCTATCATGGCACCATGAATTCAATGTGCAGGTCTTCGCTAATGGTGGCACAACTCCCTCAAGACATGATGACAGCAACTCTGTGAGTGAAATGTCAAAATGATGAAAGGTAGGGCAAGTAAGCCCTTAGGGTTTTCATAATTATTTTTGGACTGTAGATATTCTCCCCACAGATCTCAATCGTCCCTCCATGGTATCGAAAATTGTGAAGGTTGCGTGAGGAGGACAGACTAGCACATGGCCTCCGACAAATGGGGAATTCTAGAGTGAGACACATCATGAGGAAGCAACATTGTATTTAAGTGTAAAATGAGCCTTTATATCAAACCATAATAGGACTATATGTATGTCGAATAAGTTGAGTTAAGGGTATAAAGTATAGATAAAGGTTAATGTGGCTAAGGATAAAGGGTATAGGTATATTTAATGGATGTAATAGTATGGTAAAAGTATTAACCTATAGGTATTGTATGTAATTAAATAAAGAGTTAGGAATTCTTCCAACTTAATAAGCATAAAAATTACTAAGCCACAATAGGTAAGGAAAAAAATTATATGTGTAATGGTTAGGGAACCATTGTAACCTTATTGTACATGAAATTAACTTGGGAGATATGAGTTCTCCAACCTTAATTAAATATCAAATTTATTTAAGATGTTAATATGGTTGAGGAGGACTGACGATTATTAAATGAAAATAGTGATGCGACAAAAAGAAAAAAAATTTGGAACATGACAAGTGGTATTACAGCCCAAGTTAAAACACTGGGTTTATGGACCCCAACACTTGAAGATTCTGCTGCTTGGAAATTTTAATTGTATAGTTAAAATTGTTTTACAAAAATTATCATTTGTATATTATAATTTATTAATGCTAATGGTTTAATGTGCATCAGATATAAGGTGAAAATATAATTACAACTATTGTCATTTCAGACAGAGAAGAGTTGTATGTGGAACTGGGGGAGGAGGATATTGCTCCAGATTCCAACACCCAGATACTGGAAATTATAAAAAAAATTCAGCATGAAATGGTTTAGCTAAGGACTAGAAATGAATGTTTACTGCAAGCTAGCAATGCACAAGAGAGTTTGATAAGATAATAAACCTCTAAATCCAGTCATCAAGAGGGAAAACAAGAAAAACTGAAAATAAAATAAACAGAAACAAACTCATAGAATTTTGGGAGTGGGGAGGAGACTGGGAAAGTAGACTCTAAATCCAAAAGGAGGAAGGAGTTGCAGGGATAATTTTGCAAGATAAAGCCTTCGACCTTTGACGAAGAAAAGGAAGAGGATGCGGAAGCCTGACTCCTGAATATGGTGAAATAGTTTTTCAAGTATATGAGTATGGAAGAAATTTGAAGGAAAGGCTGGAAATTTACCAATTGCAAGGTAAAGCCACACTCTGGTGGGAGGAGACCAAAATTTTACACTTGCTAAATGAAAAGACAATCTCATGGGAATAATTCCAGGAGAAGTTTAAATCTTGATACCTTATTGAAAGGTATTATGATGATAATGCTAAAGAATATCATGAACTAAGGCTTGGGTAACCCACCATAGACGAATTTGTGATGAAATTCACAAATTTACTTCTCTATGTACCATCATAACATAAGAAAAAGTGAAGGTACAAAGATTCTTCAATTGATTACCCATGATATAAAAAGAAATATTTGTGTTTGATAACCCAAATACTATGGAAAAAACTCTTGGAAAAGGCCTATTATGCTATCTGTTATTCCCTAAATCTACCTCAGGCTGAAGGAAGGCAGAGTTCAGGGTAACATCAAACCACGCTCAGTCTGGTAGCTAGCCCTATCAGAATAGGAGAGGGCTCTCTCTGGGTCAATCTCAGCAAAAATAATCAATAGGGCTTGAGATGACTTGAAATAAAGGCTAATTTTAGGCTAGGTATATAAGTGAAGGAGTTTGATTGCATTTTCGGGGGTTTTTGTTGGATCAAAGGGAAAGGCAGTTTTGGGTGCGAGCATGAGGCCTAGTTTTTGCAGAGTTCTGATTGGGGAAAGGAAGGAAATTTTTTTGATGCTTTAGATTGAATGAATGGATGGTTCAGACTGGTGAGGAGCTGAAGAGGGCAAGAGGCTTTCAAGAATCCTCTTCAAACAGATGAAAACATGGAAAATTAAACAAAACTAAAGGCAGAGCAAAGCAAGCTAATGAATTCCACCTTTATCACTCATTTGTTTAATTTAAGAAGAAAGGAGAATAGAAATGATACACATTAACATCAGTGAACTTAAAATTACATATAGAAAAACACCATCAAAACACAGAGCCACATGGATCCCAAAGAGTGTTGCAAACCCTGGTCTATTCCTTTGCCAAAAATGCAGAGATGAAATGTACAATGAAGTGCCAAGCAATCTCAAGTGTCCAACCCTGAAAATGACTGAAGAACTACATGATATAGGAAAGCCTAACTCATTCCCATGCCTCTAGGGGTCGAACTCATCATTCTAGGAGCTGTTTCAACCATATCTAAACTAAGAACTGAAAAATAGGCAATGAAACAACTTGCCTCTATATGCTAGGAAACTGATCCATTCACTTACATTTCACCTTTTGGTGAATGAATCTATTAGAATGAGTAAAAATGTGCCAAAATTACATCATGGTCATGCAATTACATCAAGGTACATCAAGAGTTACATGAAAAAATCAAACTGGCCAAAACTAGGCGAAATTCTGAGCTGCTGAGTGAAAAATAGGCCAAATTTCTCTATGCGTCGCGCCTGAAATCTCTATGCGTAGCAAAAGTTTGGGGCTGATTTTGAGGGCCTTCCTGAAGTCAAAATTGAGTGCAGGAAGTCCATTTTCCCCTCCAAAAGTTCAATCTCCTAACACTGATTCCCGTGTGTGCAAAAAGTGGCAGAAAAACCATTTTTAGGGTGTTTTTGACCTTTTAGGCAACCCATAACTTGATGAAATCCTTACATAAGCATGCATAAATTTTGATGAAAAATCCAGAAATGCAATTTTTTCCTCCAGAAGAGCTGCCAATTATAAGCACGCGCCAAGTGGCGCTACGCGTCAGGTAGGAAAATCTATGTTTAGGCCCAAAAATTCAAAATTGACAAAATTTTTCCCAAATTTCTTGAAATTTGGGCTGAATGTCCCTCATCAAGCACTATGTTGGGCCAAAGAAGCTTCGGCCAAATTTTGGAGCCTATTATGCCTTTTGCGACGCTTTAGTGCCCTTCTTAGCCTTGCCTTCAGGATTTTGATCCTCGCTTTGCAAACATGATTGTGTCCCCAATAATGGTTCTTCATGTGTCTGAGCATGTTCTTCTCCTTGTTTTCCTTCTCCAACAGCTTCTCAAGATGAATGTTGACCCTCTCAAGCCAAGTCTCTCTATCAGCCTCAATCTCCCGCTCAATGGGTGTCATCTCTGTTGGGCTTCTTCGGGCAACTTGCCGATTCTCATGGATGTTTTGCAACTCCATGATTGTCTGCTAATCCTCCAAATGTTTGTTGCGCTGATCCAGATAGTTTATGATCCATTGAGCTCTTTGCAATTTGTCGGTCAATGTGTTGATCTCAACCTTCTGCTCCTGAATTATCTCTCTCAATTTTGAGCTTGGAGAGCTCAAATCCTCATCAATCAATATGAAATCAGTATCCTGGCCTCCTGAAGGGCCCTCATCCTACATAGGCCTCTTTCCTCTATCCTATACCTGTACCTGTGCTGCTGATGACGGCAACGAGACCCCTTCCATCCCGGGTGGAGATAGTACTCGTCGGGCTGCTGCAAATAATGCTCTAGTGCCTCTCTGATAAGTAACAAACACTGGAATATTGATAGGATCTATCTCGTGACCTTAAAACTGATGTGAAGGTTCACCTGAATCATGGAAAATCTCTAGAGGAGGCTGAGGGGCTGTGAAGAAGTCACAGGAAATGAAATCTTCCCATGCAATGCCCTACAATCCAAGCTGATGTACAACAACGATCTTGATGAGTGCATAGTGATAAATACTGTTGTACTGCTGCTCGGGAGTCTTCTTCTGCACAAGAGTGGTCATTCGCTCGATGTTGCGGCACATGAAATAAGGTATGTTCATCATCCTCACTCTTTTGAAATGCATCAATAACCTGATGTGGTAGGCATAAAGGCGTGAGAACCGGCCCTCACAACTGAAGTATCTAATAATGAGTCTCATCAAAGGCGCATAGGATTCCTTCATAAACCAGAATGGGAATACCCTGCTGAGCTGTCTCACATAGCTAGGCCTGATGTATGGTTCATAATGCACTCTGTCCACCTGCTGTCTCTTGTTCCACTCTTCACCTACATTTGGTATTCCTGTTGCTTGAGAAATGGCTTCCAGTGTCAAGGTGAAATTTACACCAGCAAGAGTTACCTGACCATCATCCAAATGTAAAAAAAACAAACGAGCCAACTCCTGATGATGCTGAACCCGAGAAATCATCTCACATTACTGATAGCATGACTGCTCTCGAAAACATGCCATGGCAAGTGGGCAAGCCTGCAATTGAGTCAATGAGGTGGGCTCTTCTCTCACATGTTTGCCACCTTTACGAGGCCTTCTCGGTGCATGTAGCTCAGTAGTAGAATCATTGTCTTGTTCATATGAAGTTTCAGTGTCTGTCTCCATAATGTCCATGCAAGGTCTATGTTTAGCTTGTTGAAAATGAGAAATAAGAATTTGGTTGTTTTTTGTTTCAATGCCCAATATGTGTCAAGTAGGAAGGGACTGTGGGAAATAAGGCAGTGAGAATGATGGAGTTTTTTCAAGTGAATTTAAAGTGTAATAACAGTCACTTGACTATTGGGAACTTGGGGTTTTGGGGAATTTTTACACATGAAATGGGAAGGGGAAAGTGATAGGAAATGACTTGGGATATAAGGGAATAGGGGAGGGACTATTAATGATAGTGTGATAGCAAGGGGGAAAGGAACCACATAAGGGAATAGGCTTTGAAGTACTTGGCACCAAAATCAAATTTTAAAACTCAAATTCAAACCCTAAGGAGCAGTTTTGGACCAAATGAGAGGGTTTATAATTTTGGCATTCAAACTCTTATAATCCACTTTCAAACACTACCAAACTCTGTTTAATGGAAAATATAAGATCATTCGAACTTACATGGAGAAATTAGACCGAGCAATTTTGAATTTCTTGGAGGCAATGTAAAAAAATTTGGTGTCGGCCCTGTGTGCCGCGTGCACAACCCAATGCACCACGCCTGGTGTATGCACCGCAACCGTTGTATTTTTCGCGGTGGAAAACGGTCTTATGCGTCACGACCACTGTGTGCGCCGCGACCTACACCCAACACGCCGCGCAGGTAACTCACCACAGTCTCGACTTCAAACCACTCTTTCGCTCCTCCACAAAGTTCGACTCTTCTCTTTGATAACTCTTGCGTGCAAATGAATTTTTTTAACACCAAAAATATCTTATATGGCCATTAGAATTTGATTTTTGATTTAGAAAACCCACTTTCTAATGTTTGAATTTTGACACTTTCATATAAACTCTGTCTTTCTTGTTTCCTCTTTGATTTTTTAGCTAAATGATGAAACTCTTGTCTATTTTTTGCAGGGATAGCTGGAATTGGATTTGACAAAGGTGACCAGGGCTGCGCCTGAAGAACTTCACAACTGAAAAAATTGAAAATTACATGGCATTTATTACAAAAGACAAAATGGACGATTTTTCTTCAAAACAAAGTTTTGAACAAGAATCATGATCAAGCATTATGACGATTAAATTTTGCACTGAAAACCTTATTTGAAACTTCCTCATGTGCTTGCTAATATTATTAGACATTTTGAAGACTAAATTTGCGAAACCCTAGACCTAGTGACTGAAATGACTCTTTGCTGACCAAGAGACCAAACATGACTGTAAATGACTGTAAAATTGGCTTTGATGAACAGACCTAAGCTAGCAGGTACAATACATTAGGGATATGAGAGAAAAGACCCTTTCATTAGATGATCCATGCTCCTAATGGAATGCAGCTGACTGAACTGAATGAGACACCTAAAATGAAATGCAATAAAAGAGATTTTGATCTCTGACGGAGGGATGAAGAGACCGACTCTAACATTGGCTCCAATGGGGATGGTAGCTCCTTGGAGGTGCCAAGAACTACAGATTTCTGGGAGAGTAGACAGTGCCTTCATCCATTGGGCTATGGAGTCCATAACTTCGAAAAATCAACACAAGACTCTTGACTCATTTATTGACTGAAAATTTGACTCAAACTGACTCAATTTTGAAACTGAAATGACTGAATAACCTGAATCGACAAACTCAAACTAAAGCTGAAATAAATCTTCAGAATTATAGCCTTCACTTCGGGCCCCAAACTGAAGAAAAGACCACAACACACACTTGCAATGAAACTGAAATAAATGGTATGTACAGCGACAATGTAAACAACAGAAAACATCTCAGAAATGATACCGTTTGAGCAGCCGACCATTGACCGGCCCTCCTAGAAAATCTTCCCCGTTCATCTCTTTCAGAAGAAAATCATTCTGACCCTGATATGCAGCAATTTTAAAGAGTCCTTTCCAGAGATTTTCGAACTTACCGTGCTTACCCTTTTCCTCGTTTCTTACATCCCATTTCAACACCACTTCTTCCAATTGGAATTTTTCCGCCTTTTTTTTTTCTGTCATAGATTTTCTTAATTCTCTCCTGCAGCTTGAATGTGCTTTGGAAAACTTCTTCTCTCATCTGCTACAAATGGATCATTTGATTTATTCTTCTTTGCATATGATCATCTTCACTGTCAGCTTCCTGTAGAATTTTGACCACTGGAACTGCGAGAGAGGTAGGAAACACTGTATCAACTCCATAAACTAACTCAAAGGGGGACATACCAATGGATTTCTTCTGACTCACTCGATCTGCCCAAAGTGCATTGACCAACTTCTTATGCAAACTTTTCTTGTTTATTTCCAGCAACTTTTAATGATGTTGACCAAAGATTTATTGGAAGACTCCGCCAATCCATTGCCTTGAGGATGATAAGTGGTTGATTGTCCCAAAATGATATGATACTTGTCACAAAACTCAATCATCCTTTTTTATTTGAAAGCTGTTGCATTATCAGTGATTAACTTATTCGGGCAACCGAAACGAGAAAAAATGTTATTCTCAAGGAAAGAAATTATTACCGAATCCGTAGCTTGCCTGGTGGGAATTGCTTCAATCCATTTCATGAAATAATCTGTTGCTGTGAGGATCCACCTATGCTGAGCTGAAGAAGCAGGATGGATCTCACCAATGAAATCCAAACCCCACTGCTGAAAAGGAGCACTTACCTCAATGGGCTTAAGCAGCAAATGCTGCAATTTCTGCCTCCCTTCAAAAATTTGACATTCATGACAGCTTTTGACAGTCTTATACACATCAGCAAAAAGTGTCGGCCAATAATATCCCGCTCTCAAAATCTTGTTGGCCGTTGTTTTCCAAAAAAGGCAACCCCTGCAATCTCCCTTATGAAAATCCTCCATAACCTGCTTTGCTTCTTCTTCCACCAAACAGTTCGGCAAAACACCACTGGGATATTTCCAATAGAGTGAATTATTCAGAACACAAAACTTAGCAACCTTCAATTTCAGAGTTCTACTTTTGTTTCTAGCCATGCTGGGTGGTGGTGACAAATTTTGAAGCACATATACAATATCTGAATACCAAGGAGAAATCACAAAGATTTCTGATACCTGAACTGATGAACTTTCCTCATTCTCCTCAGACATAGTAGCAATAAGATTGATATCCAAGGCATGCAAATTCGATTCAGCCATTAACTTAGCCAACCCTTGTCCTTTGATAAGCTTTGTGGGCTCGATCTCCACATCATACTCCAACAAGGCAGCAATCCATTTTCCATGTCTCCCTTCTGGATCTGTTTGAACTAAAACATCCTTAACAACAACGTTAGGAACATAAGCAAGAATATGAGAATGCAGAATATATACGCGAAAATCCTTCAATGCTTTCACAAGAGCAAGAGCTTGCCTTTCAATGATGTTATATTTCAAGGTTGCGTCTCTTATGGTACGGCTGAAAAAAGCAATTGGTTTTTCATGCCCATCTCTTTTCTGCATTAATACTGCTACCATAGTATGCTCTAAAGCAAATGAAAACAAAATAAAATCCTGAGTGTAATCCGAGTTGATCAAAAGAGGAGCTGAAGAAAGAACCAACTTCACTAGATTGAAATACTTTACTGCCTCCTTAGTCCACTTCACTGCATTGTCTTTCTTAAGCATGTTTGTAATCTCTCTTAAATTTTCAGCAAGGTTAGGCACAAAGCGACGTAAAAAATTCATCTTACCATTGAAAGATTGAATCTCCTTCTTATTCCGGGGAAGATCAATTTGCTGAATCACTTCTACTCGAGCTGGGTCAATATGGATAACATCTTTTGAGATAATATGACCAAGAATTTTTCCCTTATCCATGGCAAACAAACTCTTCTTCAGATTGAGTGACACACCGTACTTTCTGCATCGCTGAAAAACAATCTTCAGATGGTAAAGGTGCTCTTCATCAGAATTAGAAAAGACTGTCAAATCAACAAGATATACAACTAGAAAAACATCTTTCTCATTTTCAAATTCCATATCCATTGCTCGTTGAAATGTCGCACCAACATTATTCAAACCGAATGGCATTTTAGCATAATGGAAAGTTCCCCACGGAGTGGTGAACGCAGTTTTTTCTCTATCATCCTCATGGACCAAAATTTGGTTAAACCCGGAATAACCATCGAGTAGTGACATACGAGATGCTCTAACTACTCATTGCAATATGTGATCCATTTTGGGCAAAGGATAATTTTCTTTCAAGGAAAATTTATTCAGATTCCTAAAATCAATGCACAAACGAATCTCACCTGTCTTCTTGCGAACTGGCACCAAATTGGAAATCCAGTCTGAAAATATTATAGGAACAATGATACCGGCCTTGTATAATCGATTCACCTCCTTCTCAATTGAGGGCAGCAACTTCGGATTTATCCTTCTCAACTTTTTCCTGAAGGGCTTTTGATTTGGCTTGATAGGAATGGTGTGTTGAATTATGTTAGTATCATACGTCTTCAAATCTGAATAGTCCCAAAAAAATACATCAGCAAAAGAAGATAATAAACTAACATATTTCGCTTTTACCTCCGGTGGAAATGCTTTGGACAATTTCACCATCTTTGGATTCTCAGCTGATACAATGTTCACGTCTTCAACTCCCTTTTCGGTTGGCCGCAAGGTTGGTTTTCTAGCTACATCATCTTGATCAAAAAGCTCTTATAAAGGTATCAAACCTTTAGGAATGACATTATCTTTCAGCTGCAATACTTCCATCTGATTAATTTGCACATCAGCTTCATCATCATCATGCTCCATGTCAATTGAAGTCTCTTTGAATTTCCCTTCGTTTTGCAGAAATTCATCAATCTCATCATCATCTTAGAATACTTGCCAATGCCTTTGATTGTCTGGGACAGTTGGATGATGTTTCACGTGAATTTAAAACTTGTTACTTGAGTTCATTGGAACCTTCAAATTAGTTGTTGCCTTAGCGAGAGCATCTGCAATACCATTCTGAATACGAGGGATACAAGTCAAAGTATAGTCTGAAAAAAACTTCAAGATATCAAGAACTGCATTTCGATAAGCCCGCATTCGAGGATGCTTAGCTTGAAATTCACCCTTCACTTGCTTAATTACCAACTCGGAGTCGCCATACATTGCAATCCTCTTAGCATTCAACTTTCTAAGAATTTTCAGACCAGCAATCAAAGCTTCATATTCTGCTTCATTATTCGAACAATCAAAAGCTAATTTATAAGAGCAGACCCTTACATTACTCGGTACCTTATTTGGGGCGGAAAAAGGACTGCGAACCCAAATACCAATTCCAGCACCTTCACTTCCTACTGCACCATCGAAATCCATGGTCCACAAACCATCTTCATCTTCTTCCAAGTGCTGAAACTTTGTTTGCTCTGTTATTTCTGCTTGCTGTCCATCAACTTTCTGCTGCTGTTGGAAGGCTGATTGCTCAGCGGAACTTTCAAGTTCTTGCCTTTCTTTCATCAAAACTTCTCTGAAATTTTTTGTGATCTCCGGAATGTCCTCTGCTTCAACTAACTGACTATTTACATCATTGAAACAATCTGAATACAAAACAAAAGATTCTAAATCTGTATGTACATAATTAATCGGATGATTTACTGGTTTCTCCTTGCTAGTGATCATATACTTCATCTTTTTCTCCCGATATAATCTTCTCATCTGACCAAACACAGGAATGGTAGCATAGGAGAAATCAAGCTGTAATGTTCCCTTCAACTTCGCTCCCCAAGATCTGGAAAGAAGCATACCAAATCTAGGAGGAATATCCGCCACAACCACATCCATCAAAACGTTCTTAGTTGGAATCTGATCTAAACTAACCACCAAATCTTTGATGAGCCCGATGCATCTTACTCTACTGGAATCAAAAGAATAAAGATCATGATATTTCTTAGTGATTTCCAATCCCAATTTCTCCATGATCGCCCTCGGCATGAGATTATGGGAAGCTCTAGAATCAAACATGGCATTATGTAACACAAACTCATGCAATCTAAGACTGATATAAAAAGGAGGCACATCACTATCGGGAGACTCACCATCCAATGCTGGACCAAAGATCAAATTAGGTTGATCATCTTCCACATTCACCATATCAGACATTGGATCGAAATTCAAAATTTTAGATACTTGACCCTTGTAGCTGCTATTTCTCATCAACTCAGTCAAAGGAATGGAAACTTTTAACTTAGAAATCTCACTCTCTAAGTTAAATACTGAAGCCTTTTCTACCTCTTTGGCTGGAACATCCTTATTTTTAGCTTTCTCCCTCGATACAATTGGCTGATTAGATCTTTCATTTGCTGATGGAGACGTGCTAGTAGTAGGATCAGCTACATCTTTTCCCTTCTTCTGTGCAATGGGTACATCATTCTTTAGTGCTGAAACTTCCTTTCTCTTTTGGATTGGGTTGATAGGCACATCTCTGTTTCTAAGTGAATATTTTCGTTGCTGGGAAAACAAAGCATTCATATAACCTCTCTGATACTCATCCGACTCTTCCTCAAAAGCCGTGTCATTTGCCAAGATAAAATCCTCATCCTTTTGTACAGCTGAGTTTTCTGCATACTCCTCATCTTCAGTGATAAAGGTTGGCATATCATCAGGTGTAAAGAAGTGATTTTCTTCTCTCATTACATTGTCTTCATGATCTGATTCCGGGCCAACAAAATTCTGTTGTAAAGGAGTTTTTACCTGCTATTGTGCCGGCGGTTCTTGTGCTCACTGCTCTCGTTGTTTGATCCAGAATTGTGGTTGCTGCTGGCCACGGAAGTTAGGATTTCTGATTTGCGGTTCGGGCTTATCAAGTGTTAATCTTTCAATCATCTTTTCCACCTTGCGAAGTACCTGATCTGAAGTAGAAGCTTCTTCCTTTATTGCGACTTTATTTTCTGCTCTCAATCTAGCTCTCTTGTCATTCAAATTAGCTTCAACACTCACTGCAATTTTCTGCATCTCCTCCAAAGTGGCCAGATCTCTTTCTCGAAGTTGATAGGCCATGTCCGGATCAAAACCATCCAGAAATTTAAGCAAATCTGACTTCCTAGATGGCCTTAAATAATCAGGAATTGCATTGTAAACCGCATTGAATCTGATACAATAGTCTTGGACTAACTCACCTATGTTGCGCTTGATCTTGGTATATTCAGAAGTGATCTGAAGAGGATCTTTCTTTACTTCCCACCAATCTAAAAATTGTCTATGAAGCTCGGCCATGTAGCAATACTTCTAGGCTGCAAAGATTTGAACCATTTTCTCACTTCACCTCCAAAATTTTGCACAAACAATCTCATGGTCACATTTTCTTCATCAATTTCATGAAGATCGAAGAAGTCTGCCATTCTATCAATATGCTGCTGAGTAGTGACACTTTGAGGAGTTGCATCAAACAATGGGATCTTACTTTGATAATTATTGGTCATAACATCCAAGTTTTGAGGCAAGACAAGGGGTGCAAATCGAGCAGCCATTACTCTTGGCGGATTTATAATCTGTCTTGGAGAAACAGGTGGAGTAGGAGCAGTAGATGTATGAGGTGTATGTGGTGTGGATGGAGGCGATACTACTGCAGATTGTTGATCAGAAATAGATGGTTGCATGGGGATGGTAGGAATGAAAGGAGGCTGGGTATGAACTTGTGAATCGGAAGTAACTGCTGATGGTCCAAGAGTTTCAGATGCAGATTCTATAAATTCAGGAATATTTGTTGCCACAATGGAATTTTGAATATTCAAAATGTAACTGTCGATGGATCTATTAGCCTATTCAATTTCAAGATACTTGATAAACTCGGGATTTATGACAGTAGAACCAATCACACTTTCAGACTTAGTTTCAAACAACGACAACTCAAATTGTTCATCAAACTCAAGATCTTCAAGATATTCAAAGACAACGGGACATGAATGAGATTTGAATAGAGGAATCACAGGACTTTCTCGACGAAGGATTCTTGAAATCAGATTGGGATTCGCATACACTGGAGGTGGATCGGGATCCAGATTTTCTCTAGTATGTCTTCTGGAAGCCAGTGTGTTAGATTAATTTCAAAATGAAAGGGACAAAACCAACTTGCTCAGCCTATCAAATTCTAGACTCATCACCCAAAAGTCCAGACCAATCTGTTTTACTGGGGCAATTTACAAGTCAAGTGTCATTTTCACAAGCTAGACCGGAGATTGACTGAAGCAGCGTTTATCTACTTTCGCTAATGCAAAGCAAGAGCGTTTTGAAGGCTACCTGGCATAACTTTAGGCTCTGTATGTAGCTTATAAAACAAATAAAACCAACAAGCAAACAATTTTCTTCCCCAGTATGGTCGCCACTATGTTATTTCCTAAATCTACCTCAGGCTGAAGGAAGGCAGAGTTCAGGGTAACATCAAACCATGCTCAGTCTGGTAGCTAGCCCTACCAGAACAGAAGAGGGCTCTCTCCGGGTCAATCTCAGCAAAAATAATCAATAGGGCTTGAGATGACTTGAAATAAAGGCTAATTTTAGGCTAGGTATATAAGTGAAGGAGTTTGATTGTGTTTTTGGGGGTTTTTGTTGGATCAAAGGGAAAGGCAGTTTTGGGTGCGGGGATGAGGCCTAGTTTTTGCAGAGTTCTGATTGGGGCAAGGAAGGAAATTGTTTTGATGCTTTAGATTGAATGAATGGATGGTTCAGACTAGTGAGGAGCTGAAGAGGGAAATAGTCTTTCAATAATCCTCTTCAAACAGATGAAAACATGGAAAATTAAACAAAACTAAAGGCAGAGCAAAGCAAGCTAATGAATTCCACCTTTATCACACATTTGTTTAATTTAAGAAGAAAGGAGAAGAGAAATGATACACATGAACATCAGTGAAATTAAAATTACATAGAGAAAAACACCATCAAAACACAGAGCCACATGGATCCCAAAGAGTTCTGCAAACCCTGGTCTATTCCTTTGCCAAAAATGCAGAGATGAAATGTACAATGAAGTGCCAAGCAATCTCAAGTGTCCAACCCTGAAAATGACTGAAGAAATACATGATATAGGCAAGCCTAACTCATTCCCATGCCTCTAGGGGTCAAACTCATAATTCTAGGAGCTGTTTCAACCATATCTAAACTAAAAACTGAAAAATAGGCAATGAAACAACTTGCCTCTATATGCTAGGAAACTGATCCATTCACTTACATTTCACCTTTTGGTGAATGAATCTACTAGAATGAGTAAAAATGTGCCAAAATTACATCATGGTCATGAAATTACATCAAGGTACATCAAGAGTTACATGAAAAAGTCAAACTGGCCAAAACTAGGCGAAATTCTGAGCTGCTGAGTGAAAAATAGGCCAAATTTCTCTATGCGCCGCACCTGAAATCTCTATGCATAGCACAAGTTTGGGGCTGATTTTGAGGGCCTTCCCGAAGTCCAAATTGAGTGTAGGATAGCTATTTGGAAATCCCTGCCTGCCTACTTTCCAACCCAAGTGGAATTTCTGGATTTGGTTTCCACTTGCCCCTCCAAAATTTCAATCTCCCAACACTTCTTCCTGTGTGTGCAAAAAGCGGTAGAAAGGCCATTTTTAGGGTGTTTTTGACCCTTTAGGCAACCCAAGACTTGATAAAATTCTTAGGTAATCCATAAGCATGCATAAATTTTGATGATAAATCCATAAATGCAAATTTTTCCTCCAGAAGAGCTGCCAATTATAAGCGCGCGCCAAGTGGCGCTACGCGTCGGGCACAAAAATCTGTGTTTAGGCCCAAAAATTCAAAATTGACAAAATTTTTCCCAAATTTCTTGAAATTTGGGCTGAATGTCCCTCATCAAGCACTATGCTGGGCCAAAGAAGCTTCGGCCAAAATTTTGATCCTATTATGCCTTTTGTGACACTTTAGTGCCCTTCTTAGCCTTGCCTTCAGGATTTTGATCCTCGCTTTGCAAACATGATTGCGTGCCAAATAATGGTTCTTCATGTGTCTGAGAATGTTCTTCTCCTTTTTTTCCTTCTCCAACAGCTTCTCAAGATGAATTTTGACCCTCTCAAGCCAAGTCTCTCTATCAGCCTCAATCTCCTGCTCAATGGGTGTCATCTCTGTTGAGCTTCTTCGGGCAACTTGCTGATTCTCACGGATGTTTTGCAACTCCATGATCGTATGCTGATCCTCCAACTGTTTATTTCACTGCTCCAGATATTTTATGATCCATTGAGCTCTTTGCAATTTTTCGGTCAATGTGTCGATCTCTACCTTCTGCTCCTCAATGATCTCTCTCAATTTTGAGCCTGGAGAGCTCAAATCCTCATCAATCAATATGAAATCAGTATCCTAGCCTCCTGAAGGGCCCTCATCCTGCATAGGCCTCTTTCCTCTGTCCTGTACCTATACCTATGCTGTTGATGACGGCAACGAGACCCATTCCACCCCGGGTGGAGATAGTACTTGTCGGGCTACTGTAAATAATGCTCTGGTGCCTCTCTGATAAGTAACAAACACTGAAATATTGATAGGCTCTGTCTCGTGACCTTCAAAATGATGTGAAGGTTCACCTGCATCATGGACAATATCTGAAGGAGGCTGAGGAGCTATGAAGAAGTCACGGGAAATGAAATCTTCCCATGCAATGCCCTGCAATCCAAGTTGATGTACAACAACGATCTTGATGAGTGCATAGTGATAAATACTGTTGTACTGATGCTCGGGGTCTTCTTCTGCACAAGAGTGGTCATTCGCTCGATGTTGCGGCACATGAAATAAGGTATGTTCATCATCCTCACTCTCGTAAAATGCATCAATAACCTGACGTGGTAGGCATAAAGGCGTGAGAACCGGCCCTCACAACTGAAGTATCTGATAATGAGTCTCATCAAAGGCGCATAGGATTCCTTCAGAAACCGGAATGGGAATGCCCTACTAAGCTATCTCACATAGCTAGGCTTGATGTATGGTTCATAATGCACTTTTTCCACCTATTGTCTCTTGTTCCGCTCTTCACCTACATTCGGTATTCCTGTTGCTTGAGAAATGGCTTCCGGTGTCAAGGTGAAATTTACACCAGCAAGAGTTACCTGACCATCATGCAAATGTTAAACAAACAAACGAGCCAACTCCTGATGATGCTGAATCCGAGCAATCATCTCACAATACTGATAGCATGACTGCTCTCGAAAACATGCCATGGAAAGTGAGCAAGCGTGAAATTGAGTCAATGAGGTGGGCTCTTCTCTCACATGTTTGCCACCTTTACGAGGCCTTCTCGGTGCATGTAGCTCAGTAGTAGAATCACTGTCTTTTTCATATGAAGTTTCAGTGTCTGTCTCCATAATGTTCATGCAAGGTGTATGTTTAGCTTGTTGAAAATGAGAAATGAGAATTTGGTTGTTTTTTGTTTCAATGCCCAATATGTATCAAGTAGGAAGGGACTGTGGGAAATAAGGCAGTGAGAATGATGGAGTTTTGTCAAGTGAATTTAAAGTGTAATAACAGTCACTTGACTGTTGGGAACTTGGGGTTTTGGGGAATTTTTACACATGAAATGGGAAGGGGAAAGTGATGGGAAATGACCTGGGATATAAGGGAATAGGGGAGGGACTATTAATGATAGTGTGACAATGAGGGGGAAAGGAACCACATAAGGGAATAGGCTTTGAAGTACTTGGCACCAAAATCAAATTTTAAAACTCAAATTCAAACCCTAAGGAGCAGTTTTGGACCAAATGAGAGGGTTTATAATTTTGGCATTCAAACTCTTATAATCCACTTTCAAACACTACCAAACTCTGTTTAATGGAAAATATAAGATCAGTCGAACTTACATGGAGAAATTAGACCGAGCGATTTGGAATTTCTTGGAGGAAATGTCAAAAAAATTTGTGTCAGCCCTGTGTGCCGCGCGCACAACCCAGTGTGCCGCGCCTGGTGTATGTGCCGCGACCGTTGTATTTTGCACGGTGGAAAACAGTCTTATGCGTCGCGACCACTGTGTGCACCGCAACCTCCACCCAACGCGCCGCGCAGGTAACTCACCACAGTCTCGGCTTCAAACCACTCTTTCTCTCCTCCACAAAGTTCGAATCTGCTCTTTGATAACTCTTGCGTGCAAATGAATTTTTTGAACACCAAAAATATCTTATATGGCCATTAGACTTTGATTTTTGATTTAGAAAACCCACTTTCTAATGTTTGAATTTTGACACTTTCATATAAACTCTGTCTTGCTTGTTTCCTCTTTGATTTTTTAGCTGAATGACGAAACTCTTGTCTATTTTTTGCAGGGATAGCTAGCATTGGATTTGACAAAGGCGACCAGGGCTACGCCTGAAGAACTTCACGACTAAAAAACATTGAAACTTACATGGTATTTATTACAAAAGACAAAATGGATGATTTTTCTTCAAAAAAGAGTTTTGAAGAAGAATCATGATCAAGCATTATGACGATGAAATTTTGCACTGGAAACCTTATTTGAAACTTCCTCATGTGCCTGCTGACATTATTAGACATTTTGAAGACTAAATTTGCGAAACCCTAGACCTAGTGACTGAAATGACTCTTTGCTGACCAAGAGACCAAGCATGACTGTAAATGACTGTAAAATTGACTTTGATGAACAGACCTAAGCTAGCAGGTACAAGAAATGAGGGATATGAGAGAAAATACCCTCCCGTCAGATGATCCATGCTCCTAATGGAATGCAGCTGACTGAACTAAATGAGACACCTAAAATGAAATGCAATAAAAGAGATTTTGATCTCTGACGGAGGGATGAAGAGACCAACTCTAACACTATCAATAATTTAAGGGCTGGAACGATAACTTGAAAAATTGGTAGAATAAGGAAAAAGGGAAGGATGAAAAAAGCTCAAAAATACCCAAACCAGCCTATCTGAAATATTTTTGCAGAAACCACTAGCAGAAAAAATTTAGTAAGGGTGGGACAAATCAACCAGCCCATTCTCACAGAGGATCCAAACCCATGGAATGGGAAAAAAAACGAGATGTGGTGGTAAAACCAAAGGAACCACTAAAATTTTGGGGACGTGGAGAACGTCACATGTTGTGGGACTTCCCACACAACCACCACATTATTCAAAACATTCAAGCAGTGTAGGAGGCAACCACGGTGAACGATGTCACCAGAAGCATTCCCCGAATCAGCGCTGCATTAACAGAATGGCAGGCTAAACATCAATCAACCATGATTGAAATTGAAGGTATCATTTCCAACCAACCTATATCTATTTTAATTGGTCCTGGAGCTAGTATAATCTATATTAATCCACACATCATGGAAAATTTTTAATTGCAGACAGAAAAATTTCAACACTCTTGGCTAGTTAAGTTGGCTACCGGCACCAAACAGAAAGTAACCCATAACTTACATAAGTACCCTATAAATCTGAATGGGTATATCATAGATCTGAATCTGAATATCTTTCGCTTAGGATATTATGACTTACTGATTGGTATTGATTGGCTAGAACAACATAAAGTAATAGTAAATTTCTTAGAAAAAAATAGTAAACTGCACAAATGCACTAGGACGGTCAATTGTAGTATGAGAGAAACCAAAATCTGTTTCTGTTAGACAAATTTCTTTATTATGGTTGAATTGGATAGCAAGGAAGGGCTGTCCAGTGTATGAAATACAAATTTAATATTTGGGATAGCAAGCAGAAAACTTACCAGTAATTAGGTACTTTCAAAATTTATTTCATGAAGAAATCAATGAGCTTCCCCCTCGGAGAGATATTGATTGCTCTATTGAACCGGTACTGGGAGCCACCCTAGTTTCTTGAGCCCTCTATAGAATGAGTACACCAGAAATACTAGAATTAAAACTTTAGTTACAAGAACTACTAAACAAAGGATGTATCATACCAAGTCTTTCGCCATGGGGAGCTCCGGCTTTATTTGTCAAGAAAAAGGATGGTAACCTCAGGATGTGTATAGACTACAAACAATTAAATAAGTTTACCATCAAAAATTGATACCCCCTATTGCGAATAGATGACTTGTTTGATTAAGTAAGGGGAGAATCCGTATTTTCAAAAATTGATTTGTGAACTGGGTATCACCAGCTTCACATAAAATATGAAGACATCGACAAAACAACTTTTAGAACTCAGTATGGACATTACGAGTTCATATTCCTACCTTTCAGACTCAGTAACACCCTTGCTACCTTGATGTGTCTCATTAACAGTGTCCTACACAAATATCTGGATATATTTGTGCTAGTTTTCATAGATGACATTCTCGTGTACTCTAAGAACAAAGAGGAACACTAGGAAAACCTATGAATAGTGTTGCAAACACTAAGAGAACACGATTTGTATGAAAAACTCAGCAAGTGTGAGTTTTACAAATCAAAGGTTCAGTATTTAGGACATGTTATTTCCAAAGAGGGGTTGGCGATAGACCTAGAAAAGTACAAGCAATTTTAAGTTGGCTCGTACCATGGATGTATTAGCAATCCATTCATTCATGGGTATTGTTGGATATTATCACAGATTTTTGGAGGGATTTTCAGCATTATCTTATCCCATTACCTCTTTGTAGAAAAAATTTGTGAAGTTCGAGTGGACAGCCAAATGTCAAGAAAGCTTTGAGAAGCTGAAACAAAAAGTCACTACTACTTTGATCCTAAAAATGGTTGATCCAACAAAGGACTTTACTGTGTGCATTGATGCTTGCATAGAAGGACTTGGAGGAGTATTACTGCAAGACAATGTGGTAGTAGCCTATGAGTGTAGAAAGCTAAAAAAACATGAGCACAATTATGCATTTTATGACTTAGAGTAAGTTGTTGTCATACATGCATTAAAAATGTGGTGACATTATCTGTTGGGTAAGAAATTTTTGTTAATGATTGACCATCTTAGTTTGAAATATTTCTTTAGTCAACCCTATTTGAATGCAATACAAGCAAGATGGTTAGCTTTCCTTAGAGGGTTTGATATGGAAATAAAACATATTAAAGGAAAAGAAAACTAACTTGTTGATGCCTTAAATAGACACTCTCATCAAATTGTGTCTTACACAGGTAGTAGTGTAAAAACCAATTTTTAAGAACATGTTCAATAAGTTCTGTCATAAGACCCCCGATATTTGGAATTACATCAAAAAATACAACAATCCAGAATCCCGGGATATACCATGAATCAAAAAGAATTAATCATTTACAAACAAAGGTTGTATATTCCTAACATACCTACTTTGAAGAAAATGATTATGGATGAATACCATAAGAGGCCTTATTCAAGTAATCCAGGTTACCAAAACATGGTGACATCATTGCGAAAAAAAAAAATTTGGCCCAGAATGAAGAAAGAAACAGCTGATTACCTAGCAAGATGTTTAGAGTGCCAACAAGTTAAGATAGAACATCAAGACCCCACAGGGTTGTTAAACCCCCTTCCGATTCCAGAATGGAAGTCAGAATTGATGTCCATGGATTTTATAATAGGAATACCTCAGACTAAGTATTAGCATGACTCCATTATGGTAGTGGTGGGCCCGCTAACAAAGGTTACACATTTTATTCTGGTGCAATCTACCTTTGGGACAACACAAGTGGCCAATATGTTTATGAAGGAAATTTTTAAACTTCACGGGATACCAAAGATGATCATCTCTAATAGGTATGTAAATTTCACATCAACCTTCTGGAATACAATGTTTGGAGGGATGGGAACAAAATTTTTTTTTAGCACAAATTATCATCCCCAGACCGACGGGCATACTGAAAGAAAAAATCAAATACTATAGGACATTCTTCGCATATATGTAATAGACAGACCCACCAGGTGGGAGGATTTTTTGCATTTATAAAAATTTTCATACAACAAAAACTATCAAACCTCTATTAAGATGAGTCCATTTGAGGCCTTATATGGCATAAAATTCCATACTCCATTTAGTTGGAGTCAACCAGAGGAAAAAATGGTACTTGGACTTGAGGCATTACATGAAATGCAACAAAAATTACGAAAAAATCAACAGAACATCAAAGCAGCTCAAACTCGGTAGAAGAGTTATGCAGATAAAAAATAATACACAAAGAGTTTAAGATTGGAGATCATGTGTACTTGAGGATAAAACCTTGCAAGAGCACCCTTCACACCAGCAGTTTTTCTAAGTTAGCACGTCGATACTGCGGGCTCTTTGAGGTTTTGGAACGAGTAGGCCCAATAACATATGAATTGCCTCTACCTAGTCATGTTAGAGTTCATAATTGTTTTCATGTTTCAGTATTGAAAAAATATGTTCATGATCCTTCTCACGTGGTTGACTGGAATTTGATGCAGGTGGAAACAAAAGGGGACTTTCTTCCAAAACGATTTTGTATATTGGGACGGGAAGAAACCGTGCTCTCGAATAGAAAAGTGGCTCAGGTGAAAGTGCAGTGGAAGCACTTTACACCTGAAGAGGCTACATGGGAGCGAGAAGAAAGCATGAAAGAAGCTTTCCCATCATTGTTCAAATAATAATAAGAGTTATCTGCTAACACCGAGGATATTGTTTTTATTTTCGTGGGGGACTATGTAATACCCCTGATTTATAGCTATTATGTTTTATATGGATAGGAAAAATACCATGTCGACCTATGAAACAATTATGCTATTAAAGGAGTTATAAATTTTAATTAATAATTATTGAAGAAAGTTGTATCAATTTTGTAAATACAGAGTAATAGAGAGATCTAGAAATTATTATCCATGAGGATAGGATAGAATTTCATACTTTCCCAAATTCTCCATAAAAATCCTTTGGAGAGAAATAAAAAAAATAAAAAAATTATATAAAAGAAAATATCTAAGAAATCCTCACTAAGAGTAAGTTACTAGAAAGAGGTAAGAAAAAACAACGCTGAGGAAAAGCATGTTTTAAAATAAACTTTTGTGGAAAAAATGAAAGTAAAATCCTACGCTATGGGAAAAAGAGCCCAAAATAATGGGACATCATTATGGAAACTTGTTGGGGAAAGTTGGCTTAAAAATGCCTTCACTAGTTTGAGAAGAGGTTGTCAACACTGGGGAAAATATATTTCTGCTCGAGGGAGAGCTTTGAGGAGAAGATCATGGTTGGGAGGAAAATATTCTTTACAAGTTGGTATGCGGAATGTAGAAAGAATTTATATGCAAATTATTGTGTTATAATAAAGATTAGATGCATCGGCTTGTCTAAGTTTTAATATAAAAATTCTTCTTTGGAATAAGTTATTAATGCTAGATTAAACAAGGGTGGGATGGTTATGTCTGTTAGCTCCCTTATGCTCCATCAATACTGTGTACTATAGAATTATGTACAATATATTAATGTACTATATATATATATATATATATATATATATATATATATAAACCCAAGTAGGTCTATGAACATGTGGGCAATTCAGTATGTATTCATACAAGTACAGAATTAAAAATAAGATATCATTTATAATAGATACAAGGGATAATAATCAATGTCTCTGGAAAACGTTTGTGACCATTAGTCATTAATTTAAATAATAATTACAGTCACACTGCCTTGAGGATAAAAGTTCAGTTAGGTACACCGAACCATGTTTGTGTTAGAAAACATTAAAACAAATCTATTGATGGAATGAATAGCAAAAACTTGAAACTTAGAGGCTAAGCTAAGATAGATCTAGCAATTGAAAAATAATACTATTTCGATTCTCTAGAAATAATAAATCAAAACTAAGAATGCTACCTCTAAGCTACTGTGCAAATTACAAAGTGAAATGTGGTTTAATTCTTAAGCAAATTCTATCTACCTACTATGGCAACAGAAATAAGTAAATGCATAATACATTATAGAAAGAAATTGCGCTACATCTAAGAATAAACTAATAAATGCATTTAGCATTTAATAGAAAACTAAACCAATAGATTCCTATTATCAAAGAGGAGTGAATCACATAACATTTGGAGGTATCCAAGATAGATAAAAAATGATAATTTCATTAATAAAACCTGAGAATCTAACTCGAATGGCATACACATCCCTCACAGAAAAATCTAAGGAAATGTAATTCAGAGCCATATTACATATCAAGTTGTCTAGGTACAACAATAAATAACATTGTACATCCTTAATGTTACACGATCATATGTGTAAGACTCTGTTATAAATAGGAAAAAATATTACAGACGTTTAGAAAACTCAAAGGTCATTCATGGCACTTCCAGTAGAATATTTAAGTTACAATATCATTTCCCTAAATTCATTTAACCTCAAATCATTTCGAGATGGAGAGCCATGGCAGAAACAACATACTACCAACCTAAGAATGGACATAATTGGTAAGAATGGGCAATGATGGAACAATGAATTTAGCGCAGACCCAAAACCAATCGTCATACCTACAAGGGATTGAAACACGAAATTAGAGAAGATACAAAAAGGGATAGAGAAACAACATATAGAAAAATAACATAGCATAAGGACAGAGGGATGCCTTACTTGAAAAATGTAGTCACAACGTGGATTGAATCCACCTGTGCATAAAAGAGAAATAATGTTGTGAGAGAATGAATACTCCAACACATTTAATAAGTAATTAAATGAATTGAAAACCCAGAAATTTCACAAGCTGGATGAGTTACCTGTGGAAGTAGGAACCTGAGGATAGTTTTCATTATCATCGCCCTCAAATTCTTGGTCTGGACAGAAGATTCAACCTCGGCGACAATAACCCAACAATAAAAACTCAGAAAATAAACCAAAATGTATATGCAGATGAGGAAATGCATAATTCCTAAATAAATTTACAACAATACAAAATAATAAAAATAAAAGAGGTAACAAGGGCAACAACCTAGCTTTACTACGCATTATCAAGGAACAGTAAGAGGCAAAAATCCCATTCACAACTTCTCTTATGAACATAACGAACTCCTAAATGTAAAACCCAGAATTTAATGGGACAAAGGATATTAAATACTATGTATAATGTATTTCATTCAGAAGAATTAAATTCATAAATCAAATGTAAAACCTGGAATTTAATGGGACATAGGATATAAAATACTATGTATAATGTATTGCATTCAGAAGAATTTAACCATAAATAAAAGGGATAGAACATATATTATCTAACGCTCTAATTAACCTATGCAAATACCCACAAATAAAACCCAGAAATTCGAATGAGTAGAATAACATCTAACAAATAAACTATTTGAATGCATAGTGACCAACCTAGAACTACATGGGTGGGTGTCATATTAACAATCCATATGATAAATATTTGGAACACACAATATTTAAACCAGAACTTGAATGCTATATGCAATGTGCAATATGTAAACCCAAAACTTGAATGTGTAAATAAGAATTATCTTTGTGCTAAAGGAAAGGGGCAAGAGATTATTAAATTGAACCCCATAATATTTTGCCAGTAACATTATGAGAAGGGTGAATAACATTACCCAAGTGACCACGCAGCAAAACATGAGATTATTCTCCTACGTAGTATCAAACACCACTGTGAGATGGGTATTTATAAACTAATAAAGCCCAAATATACATAAGAAAGTATAAACGAATAACAGAGAGATATTTACCTGAGATTCGAGTGTCGAAGCTGACCATGACATGGGATTTCTCTGCAATCATAAAAATGAAAATTAGGAGAAATAATCCACTGCATAACCAACTAATCCCACAACCAGCATTATATTAATGCATAGAGATGACATCATGGTTGATTCAAGCTATCATGGCACCATGAATTCGATGTGTAGGTTTGCATTAATGGTGACACAACTCCATCAAGCCCTGACGTCCACAACTCTATAAGTGAAAGGTCAAAATGAGGAAAGGTAGGGCATGTAAAACCTTAGGGTTTTTTTGATGCTTCTAGACCATAGATCTTCCTCCCACAGATCTCAACCACCCCTCCATGGTATCAAATATTTTGAAGGCCGCGTGAGAAGGACAAACTAGCACATGGCCTCCGACAAATTTCGAAGTATGGAGTGAGACATGTCATGAGGAGGGGATTTTGTATTTAAGTGTAAAATGATCCTTCATATCAAACCGTAAGATGACTATATGTATGCTAAATATTTTGAGTTAAGAGTATAAAGCATAGGTAGAGGTTAATGTGGCTAAGGATAATGAGTATAGGTAAAGTTAATAGACGTAATAGTATGGTAAAAGTATTAACCTATAGGTAATGCATGTAATTAAATAAAGAGTTAGGAGTTCTTCCAACTTAGTAAGATTAAAAATTACTAGGGCACTATAGGTAAGGACAAAAATTATATGTGTAATGGTTAGGGAAGCATTGTAGCCTCATTGTACATGAAATTAACTAGGGAGATATGAGGTCTCCAACCTTAATTAAGTATCAAATTTATTTAAGATGTTAAGATGGTTGATGAGCACTCGCGATTATTAAACGAAAAGACTGATATGACAAAAAATTAAATTTTGGGGGCATGACAAAAATAAGAAGTTGCATAAATTATGGAGATCTTAAATTTTATGATCCATACATAGCTACATGTATATTATCCGGGGGATTGGTGTATAGGAGTGTGTATTTAAGTTATGAATATCTATGGAGGATATAAATATATATATTTATATTATTGTGCTAAGTCTTAAAAACAAAAGGCATAGAATTATTATCATAGCAATTGAGAAATCAATTTTTTTTCTTTTTTATAGAATGAAGGTACATTACATAATAGCTATAAATTTATACTATGTAAATATTTTGGGGGATCAGATTCCGTGGGTGAGTATAAATGGGCTCATATGATTTAGTAATTATGAAAAATTGCACATGCATATAGCCAAGGTCCATTAAGTGAGTTGGGAGAGTGCCAAGTGTCACAAAAAAGGCATGCATAAAAAGAAAAGAGCACGTTAGAAATGTTAAGGGGGAATGTTTATTCACGTTCACTTATTCTAGAGACAAAGAAGAAGGCATGGCGAAATTTATGGATTATAGCATGGAGTGGTGCTTCGAAAACTTATCAGGTCAATGAAATTCCTAGAAGACACAAGTATGAGGGAGATACCTTAAAATCCAGTGGCACAATCTAAGAGGCTACATGTGCAGAGAATGGTGTGAACCTATTAGGTCCCTATGACACTAATGTAGCACCAATATTTTTATTATTGTGCCCAATATAAGCCCACTATTTTTTTTCTTTTTCCCAATATAAAATCATTATTTTTATCGTTCTGCCTTTACATTTTTTTTTCTATGTAAGCCCTACTTATATTGTGACCCCATAGATTCGTGTGTATACCAAGGAGGCATTTTCATTTGAATCATCCAATAATTTTTCATTTATGTTATGTAAAGGATATTTTCCCCTCAATGAGGCTTATTTTCAAGTCATTGATCTATCTTTTCTTATGTTTTTTGATCTGGTTACATAGCATTTGGTATCAGAGCTTTGGATTCTACAGTTTCACTGCTTCAAATAGGTCATCTTAAAATTTTCGCTATAACTTTTTTTCTACTAGGATTAAAAATCTGAAATGTTGAACATGGAGATCTGAAATCTTAGTGAAATTCATGCAAAAATTTCATATCTTGGTTAACTATATTTTCTTAGATACGGTCTCAATAAAAAATGGTTTTTTGCATGCTCCAGAATTCTCTCTCAAACAGGAGATCTAGGGAAAATCATCATAACTTTCTCTACGAGAATTAGATTTAAATTTCGTAAAAAGTGACTGAAAGAGCACAAAATATAGTTTGTATTGTATTATTTTTATGGCTAAAGGTTTAAACAATGATATGTGGAATTCTGTATAATTTCAATTTATTTAACCAATCCATAATGAGGACATTGTGGGATATTGGGCATAATTTTTTCTTGAAGAATTCAATATTGGTATGATATGTGGCATTGGAAATAATAATCAAAGGGCTAACACAAGATTAAATTTTAGACCTTAGACATCCAAATTACAAATATTCAACAATTTCATTATTTAGCTCCTAAAAGCAAGAAAAAATGTGTGTATTTGCATAAATTTTGTTTGGAAAACCAGTCTTAAGTGCTTCAAAGGGGATAGAAAATCATATATATCATTATTTGGTTCCAATATTCCTCGCAACAAAATAATGGATACTCCGAGTAAGAAAACTTAAAGCTCTATTATGACACATGAAGGAGAGGAAGAAATGCAACATGATATATCAAAATTATGAGACCAAGTGCAACAACTTTCGCTCTTGCAAAGGACAACAAAAATTAATTGGAAGTCGTGATGAATATTAATATCGATGGTTTAAAAGGGGAAATTGACAGTTTATAATTAAAAATAAAAAGGGACATGGAAGGTTTGAAGGATGGTTAAAAATAATAAATAGAAGGTTTAAAAGAAGTTTTGACAAATATTCTAAGAAAAATGCTTCCTAATGCTGAAAAGGTAGTCCATGAAACTCATGATAAAAAGAAAGTAATGTGAATCATGCTTTTAGAGACTCTGACTCGGGGCTGAAGGCCAAACATATTCCAAAGATCGATATGAGTAAGTTTGATGGCAAGTATCTGGTAACATGGATACTACAAATGGAGAAATTCTTTGATCTACACGATGTGCAACACACACAAAAGGTATGAATTGAATCTTTATATTTATAACTCAATCAATTTGCATGGTATCGATGTATTTTTTCTTGTAAAGAACTAGTCACTTAGACCATTTTTATGGTGGAATTGATAGCACATTATGAGGATACAAAGAGAAATACCCTTTTCAGCCAAATGATAAATCTCAACAAAAGGTTTTTTTTTGGGAGAACATTAAGAAGTTCCAAAATTTTAATATCAAGGTAAATGATATTCTAGAGGAACATATGATTGGTGTCTTCGTAGGTACTTTAAAGGATAACATCTCACATGAGTTTCATCTTGGGAATTTAATTCATTGGAGAATACATTCAAGGTGGAAATAAAAGTTGAAAGAAAAAGTATTGCAACAAGGAGGTATAACACTCACAACAATAAGGATTGAAGTATTGCTACATCTAACTTCCCACAACCTACAAGGTTGAAACCACAACAACAGGATGAAAAAATAGCAAAAGGGTTGTGTTATATTTTTGATAAAAAATACACTAAAGTTCATAAGTGTGCCGAGTAGAAATTCTTTTATATATATTTTGAAGAGGAGGAAGAAAAGTAATGAGAAACATAAAAAGAAGAAGATATACACCAAGAACCAACCCCATGGACTGAATGAAAGAAATGAATCCAACCATATCTTCTGATGCATTGGCATGAATTACCACTCCTTAAACTCTCAATATAGAAGGATATATCAAGAATAAAAGGTAATAATTTTGATTGATTTAGGTAGTACTAATAATTTTATTCATTGTAAGATGTCCAAGGATTTGAATTGCTTTCTATTTTGACCACCAGAGTGTCAAGTGATGGTTTCCAATGGAGGAATTATAAATTTCTTAGGGAATTTCCATAATATCAATCTAACCATGGGGGAATATGTATTGAATAGTCAAATTCTTTCCATTCAAATGGGTGGTGTAGATGTTGTATTAGGATTCCAATGGTTACAATATTTGGGGATGATAGATTTTAATTTTCAAGAAATTTTCTTGAATTTTTTCTCAGAAGGAAAGGAAATTGAATTAAGGGGTATCACGGGAAAATCTAGGAAGATAAAAAGCTCTAATGACACGAAAATTATTTTGAAGAGGGAAAAAGGAGTGGTAATTTCACAATTATGTTTTCGAGATGTTCTAACATCTAAGTCATCCATTTCTCCGTATCTCCAAAGAGTTTGTGATAATCATTGCAAGGTATTTAATACCCCCAAAGGCTACCACCTATTCATGATAATGATCATGTTATTCACTTGAGTCCAAGAAGTGTTCCACCAAAAATTATACCTTACATATATCTCTATGCCTAGAAGAGTGAAATTGAATGTATGGTTGTAGAAATGCTAGAGGAAATTATAATTCAATCTAGCCAAAGTTTTGTTTCTTCTCTAGTAGTATTTGTGCACAAGGAGGACAGATCATGGAATATGTGTCCATATTATGGAGAGCTCAATAAGCTCACTATTAAAGATAAGTTTCCCATTCTTTTCGTTGATTAATTTTTGGATGAAATACATGGATAAATTTACTTCACCGATCTAGATCTTCGTTTAAGATATCATCAAATTAGAATGAGCACAAAATACATTCTGAAAACAACATTTAGAACTCATGAGGGTCATTACGAATTTTTTATCATGCCTTTTGGCCTTACTAATGCACTTTCCACATTTCAAGTTTTTATGAATTCCACTTTCAAACCCTTCCTTAGAAAATTTGTATTAGTATTTTTTGATGATATGCTAATATATAGCAAGTTTTGGAAAGACCATGATGAACATGTTGACAGGGTGCTGAAACTATTGGAGGAGAAACAATTTTATGTAAAACTCTCCAAATTTTTCTTTGGGGTACATGAAGTGGAATATTTGGGTCATATTGTTTCCCATGAGAGTGTTAAGTCATACCCTAACAAAATTAAATCCATCGAGGAACAGAAATTCCCCACAAATGTAAGGCATATTCGAGGAATTCGCGGGTTGACAGAGTATTACTACAATTTTGTTAAGAATTATGGGACAATAGCAACACCTTTAAAAACATTACTAAAGAAAGATGCATTTTTTGGACTCCAAAAGCAACTAAGACCTTTGAACATCCTAAATATTAAATTTCTCGAGCTTTAGTATTAGCTACACTAGACTTCACAAAAACATTTATTGTGGAATGCGATGCCTCATGAGATAATATTGATGTTGTTTTAGTGCAAGAAGACCCATTGATTTTGAAAATTGTACAATCAAGGGAAAGCATTTACATAAACCTATATATCAAAAGGAAATGTTGGAAATCCTATATGCGCTGAAGAAATGGCATCCTTACCTAATGGGAAAAAAATTTAAGGAAAAAAAATAATGATAATGTAAAATACTTCTTGGAATAAAGATTATCTTCAAGAGAGAATAAAAAATGGGTCACAAAGATGTTGGGTTATGAATTTGAAATCATATACATAAAAGGGAATCAAAAAGCTATTGTAGATGCAATCTCAAGAAGGGATGATGATGTGGAATCATTTCTCTATGCCATTTCTATTATCCAACCTAATTGGATAAATAAAGCAAGGGAGGAATGTAAGAATGATGAAGAGGTATGGACACATTCAAAATTTGTAGCAATATCCCAGTGGATTTGATTCATTTATTTGAAAAAAAGTTTCACTGTGGTATAAATATCACTTATACATATGTAAGAAATCCCAACTTACCAAGTATGCACACTTTTGTGCACTATCTCATCCTTTCAAAACCAATAGAGTTGGTACTACATTTATGAAAACAATTCAAAAGATGTATGGAAACCCAAAGATTATTGTGAGTGATAGAGATCCCATTTTTCTTTCCTTCATAAGTATGGATCAAACCAAGCTAAAAGCTTTAGAGTCATATGCATGTTTTGAATTTTAGGTAGAACCCAAAAATGGGAATAAAATGTTAGGTCCCTATATTACTAGTATAGTCCCTTATTTTTTTTAGTGTAACCCCCTTATTGTTATTATTGTACCCTTTTAACCCCCATATTTTTATTATTGTGCCCTTAAATAATTATTTTTAGGTCGGCTAGGATTACATTGTGGCCCCACTAGGATTACATTTTGACCCCATGGACTCCTATATATAGAAAGGAGGTTTTGTAATTTGAATCATCCAAGAATTGTTCATTCATGTAATGCATTGGAGGTTTCCCCCTCGAAGTGGATTATTTCTAAGGCTTTGATATCTCTTTATTCTCTTTTTGGAGCTAGTTTCACAACATTTGGTATCAGAGATTTGAGATTCTAGGGTTTCTCTGCTCCAAACAGGTCATCGTGGAATTTTCGCTATAACGTTTTTTATACGAAGGTTCAGAATTTGAAATTTTTAGAGTGCTAAGAAACAATCCTGAGGAACATCATCGCAAAATTTCAGAGCTTGGTTCACAATATTTTCAAAGATATGATCTGTGCAAGTTAGGTCATTTTGCAAGCTCCCGAATTTAACCTAAACAGACCATCGTGGTATTTTCGTAATAAATTTGTTTTACAAAGGTTCAGAAGTTGAAATTTCTAGAGTGCGAAGCCGCAATCCTGGGGAACATCTTCGCAAATTTTTAGATATTGGTTTGCAATATTTTCGGATATATTATTTGTGGAAGTTAAGGCTTTTTTAGGCTTTTGAATTTCATCTCAAAGAGGTGATCGTGGGAAAATATTCATAGCTCTCTCTCTCTCTGAGCATCGGATTGGAATGCTGTCAAAAGTGGCTGCAAGTACACAGACATTAGTTTTTGTTCTATCAATTTCAGAGCCAAAGGAGGAAACAATGACACATGGAAAGTCGTACAAGTTCGCTCTACTGAACCAGTCCAAAATTGGGTCATTGTGGGATATTGAACATAACTTTGCGTTGAAGAATCCAAATCAGATCAGACCTACGAAATTTGAAAGAAGCTTTAGAGGGCTACTATACGGCTGAATTTCAAATATTGAGGATCCGCAATTATAGAGATAATTCACTTTCAATATTGAGCTCCTCAAAAGCAAGTAAAAGGTGTGTATTTTGTTTTCCGAATTGCATAAGTCTTGTTTGAAGAATCAAGTTGAATTGATTCCAAGGGAATATTGTAGAATAGATATCAGTAGTGGATTCTAAAATGGCCCCTAAAAATAATTCCTTACCAATAAGCAACACAACTCTACTATGACTCACATGAGGCAGAAAATAGCAGCATGACTATCAAAATTACAAGAGCAAGTGCAACAAATTTCAGTCTACTTAAAGAAAACAAAAATGACATGGAATTTGAAGAAAACTGTGGAAACTAAGATGGATGGTTTAGAAGAAAGGGCGTGGAATCTAAGATGAATGGTTTGAAGAATGGCATGGAATCTAAGATAGATAGCATGGAATCTAAGATAGATGTACATGGAAGCTGGCATGGAATCTAAGATGGATGACACAGAAGTTAAGATCAATGAGAAAATAGAAACATGAAGAATGATCTAAAAGAAAACATTGAAGGTTTGACAAAGTTGATAAAATAAATGTTTCCTAATGGTGAAAAGATAATAGAAGAACCTCATCATGAGAACAAAATAAATGTTAATCGTGATTTCATAAACTCTAATGTTGGTGGGAAGAACCACCATATTCCAAAAATGGATATGAGGAAGTTTGATGGAAAGGATCCTGTAACATGGATACTACAGATGGAGCAATATTTTGATCTCTATAACGTGCAAAACACACAAAAGGTACGCATTGCAACTTTACATTTAGAACAAAATACATTTGTATGGTATCGATGGCTTTGCTCCCGTAAAAAAATTGTCACTTGGTCAATTTTTATGGAGGAAATAATAGCACATTATGAGGATACAAAGAGCAACACCTTCTTTAGCCAATTGATAAATCTCAAACAAAAGGGTTTAGTGGGGCAGCACATTGAGGACTTCCAAAAATTGAATATAAGGGTAACTGATATTCCAGAGGAACACAAGATCGATCTCTTCATAGGCACTTTAAAGGATAACATCCAACATGAATTTCATGTTTTGGAACCGGATTCATTGGAGAAGGCATTCAGGTTGGCAAGAAAAGTTGAATGTAAAATAATGGCGACAAGGAAGCCTACCACTCAATTCTATAAAGAAGGAAGTGTTGCTACGTCTAGATTTCCACAACCTACAAGGTTGACACCACAACAATTGGAAAAAAAAAGAGCAAAAGGGCTTTGCTACAGTTGTGATAGAAAATACACTAAAGGTCATAAGTGTGCTGAGAAGAAATTATTTTACATAGATTGTGAAGAGAAGAAGAAAATGAACAAGAAGAGGATATACACCAGGAACCAACCCTAGAAGAGGAAGAAATGAGTCCGACCATATCGTGTAATGCATTGGTAGGAATTACCACTCCTCAAACTCTCAAGATAGAAGGACATATCAAGAAGAAAAAGGTAATAGTGTTGATTGATTCAGTTAGTACCCATAATTTTATTCATTGTAAGGTAGCCAAGGAATTGAATTGTTTCCTATACCCAACACCAGAATGTCAAGTGATGGTTGCAAATGGAGGAACTATAAATTTCTCTGGGAAATGCCATAATATCAAGCTAACCATGGGGGAATATGTATTGACTAGTCCAATGCTTTCCATTCCTATGGGAGGTGTTGATGTTGTGCTAGGAGTACAATGGTTACAATCTTTGGGGACGGTAGCTTTTAATTTTCAAGAACTTTTCTTGAAATTTTTTTCAGAAGGAAAGGAAGTCGAATTACGGGGTATTGCAGGGAAGCTGAGAAAGATAATAAGCTCTAATGTCATGACAAAGCTTCTAAAGAAAGAACAACGAGGTGTAATTGCACAATTATGCTCACTAGAAGTTCCAACATCAAAATCATCTATTTCTGCAGATCTCCAAAAAGTCTTGGACAATCATTCCAGGGTGTTTGAAACTCCCAAAGGACTCCCACCTATTCATGATCATGATCATGCTATTCATTTGATTCCAGGAAGTGTTCCTCCAAAAATTAGGCCTTATAGATATCCTTATGTCCAAAAGAGCGAAATTGAATGTATGATTGCAGAAATGTTAGAGGCGGGTATAATTCAACCTAGTCAAAGTTCTTTCTCTGCTCCTGTAGTATTGGTACACAAGAAGGATGGATCATGGCGCATGTGTCCATATTATAGGGAGCTCAATAAGCTCACCATTAAAGATAAATTTCCCATTCCTGTGATTGATGAATTATTGGATGAATTACATGGAGCAATTTATTTTACCAAGTTGGATCTTCGTTCAGGATATCATCAAATTAGAATGAGGACTGAAGATATTCCAAAAACAGCATTTCGAACTCATGAGGGTCATTATGAATTTTTGGTCATGCCTTTTGGCCTTACCAATGCACTTTCTACATTTCAAGGGTTGATGAATTCCATTTTCAAACCCTTCCTTAGAAAATTTGTGCTAGTATTTTTTGATGATATACTAATCTACAACAGGTCTTGGAAGAATCATGTTCAACATGTTGACAGGGTGCTCAAACTATTGCAGGAGAAACAATTATATGCAAAAAAGTCCAAATGTTTCTTTGGAGTACAAGAGGTGGAATATCTGGGTCATATTGTATCTCACGAGGGGGTTAAAGTGAACCCTAACAAAATTAAAGCCATTAAGGAATGGAAAGTTCCCACAACCATAAAGCAGTTGCGAGGATTTCTCGGGTTAACAGGGTATTATCGCAAGTTTGTTAAGAATTATGGGAGAATAGCAGCACCTCTAACAACATTATTGAAGAAATATACATTTTCATGGACTCCTGAAGCAACTAAGGCCTTTGAACATCTTAAAGAGGCAATGTGCCTAACCCCGATCCTGCTTCTTGGAACTTCTTAAAACCTTTATTGTGGAATGTGATGCTTCAAGAAATGGAATTGGTGTTGTTTTAATGCAAGAAGGAAGACCCATTGCTTTTGAAAGTCATCCAATCAAAGGAAAGTATCTACAGAAACCTATTTATGAGAAAGAAATATTAGAAATATTGCATGCACTAAAGAAATGGAGAACTTACCTAATGGGAAGACACTTCAAGGTAAAAATTGATCATGATAGTCTTAAACACTTTTTCGAACAAAGACTATCTTCAGAAGAGCAACAAAAATGGATCACAAAGATGTTGAGTTATGAATTTGAAATAATATACAAAAAAGGGAAGCTAAATGTTGTTACGGATGCTATCTCGAAATGAAGAAAGTGGAAAGCATTTAGCATATGATTTTGTTATCCAAACAGATTGGATAACCGAAGCAAGAGATGAATGGAAGAAGGACGAAGAAGTGTGGACACTCATTCAAAAGTTGCAGCAAGATCCTAGTACATCTGATACATTTAGGTTGAAAAATGATTCCTTATGGTACAAAGATCGCTTATATCTTTGTAAGAATTCCCAACTAAAACAAAATATTCTTTCAGAATTGCACACTTCTTTAGGAGGACACTCAGGATTTTTAAAAACTTACCACAGGGTGAAGAAAGAATTTTTGTGGGATGGAATTAAATACAGTATTCAGAATTTTGTGGTAGAATGTTTGGTTTATGATGAGAATAAAGTTGAGACAATTAAGACCCAGGGTCTTCTACAACCTTTATCCATTCCAAGTCAATGTTGGGACGAGATTTCAATGGATTTTATCACAAGTTTACCTAAGTCCGAAGGAAAGAGTGTCATTATGGTGGTAGTTGATAGACTTACCAAGTATGCACACTTTTGTGCATTATCTCATCCATTTAAAGCAAGTACAGTTGCTACTACATTTATGGATAGAATCCAAAAGCTACATGGAAGCCCAAGGGTTATTGTGAGCGACAGAGATCCCATTTTTACTGGAAATTTTTGGACGGAGTTATTTTCTTGTTTGGGTACTCAATTAGCTCATAGCTCATCTTATCATCCTCAATCTGATGGTCAAACTGAGATGGTAAATAAATGTTTGGAAGGATATCTTCGTTGTTTTGTATCTGATAAACAAACACAATGGGTCAAGTGGTTACCTCTTGCTGAATGGTGGTATAACACTTCCTTCAATACTGCAGCAAAAATGACCCCATTTATGGCACTTTATGGATATCATCCACCATCCATCACATCATCTTTAAGGGAAAATTCGAAGGTTCAAGCAGTGGAAGATCACATCGAGCATCAGCAAGAAGTTCTCCAACTCTTAAAGGATAACCTGAATTTGGCGCAAAATCGAATGAAACAACAGGCAGATCAACATCGCAGCGAGAGAAGTTTTGATGTAGGAGATTGGGTATTTTTACGGCTACAACCATACAAAAAAATGTCCCTCAAGCAAGCTAAGAAGGATAATAAATTATCACCAAAGTACTATGGTCCTTACAAGGTGTTGCAAAATATTGGTGCTATGGCATACAAATTGGAGCTTCTTGCTTCTTCGCAAGTACATCCAGTTTTCCATGTTTCATGCTTAAAGAAGGTTATAGGTGAAAATCTTCCAGTTCAAACAATATTGCCAGAACTTGATGAGGAAGGAAAAATCATATTGGAACCGGAAGCGGTCACGGAAAAAAGAACTCGACAACTACGGAATCGATCAATTTCAGAGTATCTCATCAAGTGGAAGAACTTACCCACTGAAGATTCTACATGGGAGGATGATAATTTTATACAGAAGCACCTAGAGCTACTCAAGAATTGAGGACAACACTTTTTTGAAGGAGAGGGGTGCTGTCAATCCTAGAGACAGCCTTGAGTTGTGAAAGACCAATGCCTAGGACATCTTATATAGCAAGGAGCAGTATGATATAACAAGGAAAATTAGCAGAACAAGGCTCTTTTGCTATTTCAGTTTTAACAGGAAAGATCAATGTAGATGGAACCAGAATATTCACAAACTCAGCATAATGAAAGGAACACGGCAGAGGCAAGGAGTGAATCTTAATATAAATGTATCAGAAAACTCAAATACAGCTTGCTGTAAGGAGGGCTGAATTCTAAAAATGCTTTACAGAGATTGAAAATCAGACGGCATGCTGTGTAATAAATATAGAATAAATACTAACTACTAATGAGATGAAATTCTGTAAACATATCTGAACATGAGATGGGCTTAAGATAATAAGAATCCATACATGTCCATAGCTTTCAAAAAATAACATCCCATATCACTTAATATAGAAGAAACATGGATGAAGTTGAAAATGAAACAACATATCATGACTGAGCCATATTTAAAGCGCTAGATAGGTTTAGCATGAGTATTGATTGTGATAAATTCATACCAGAACCAGTGAGCCACTCGCATTCTAGAGCATGATACAAGAGGGATGGAAATAGTGAAATGAACATCTAAACTATATCACATAAGACAGAATTACAAAATATAAAGCATCAAGACCAGAATCCTCATTAAAGGTAAAAATCCTTATCGTTGAGACCGAATGGGCTCCTCACATTTGTATTAAAACTTCAACAAAATGCATACAAGAAACTCTTTCACAGCCAATTCTTCAGAAAATCTGGAACCAGTTTTTCTCTTTAGTTGCTGCTTATATAGAAGCCTCAGAAACATGAGCGAGAAGATATTTTTGGGAAAAATATCTTCCTCGCGTGCTGGTAATCAGTTTGAGGTCTCCATAAAAAATAACCAAAATTCATGATGAGGAATAGGGGCATCTCATCATTGACAGTTATGCTCATGGATGTTTTAAACCAAGAATATTAAACAACAGTTTCTAACAGAAAGTAAAATGCAGGAGTGGAATGTGAATTCCACTCGAAATTTAAAAGTAACAAACTAAAATGAAAGTAAAAGGCCACTAGGGTTGAATCATGAATTGACAATGTTCACTGACGAGGTGGAGTTGAGGCGGTCGCTGTCACAGATGGCGGAATGTTGGCTGAGAGGAATCGATTTGCCTCTGATGTGGCAGTAGAGGATTTTCTGTTTGTAGATCTTCATCATTTTCTTTAATTCTGATTTAATTTGGAGGATGGGCTTTTGATAATCAATATTATCCGTAATCCCCAAATTGCCTCCAATCTTTTGTTTCTACTGTGACGGGTCTTCGACACTGAACTCTTTTAACGTGATCCCGTGTGTCTTGTTGATGTGCAGCGCTGTGCAGGGCTCACAAGGCATTAATGCCTATGAATCATCGACGAGATGTGCAGTTTGAACCCTGATAATTAATGTAACATAGTAGAAGTGGTGAGATCCAAGCATGACGGGGGGCGATTAGGTATGAATCGTCGGATCCCAAGAGATCAACAGTTGCCATCTAATTGCATTGGAGCAAAGCGAGGCCAAAACTCTGATGAAGAAATATGAATGAACAGGGCGATGCAATGAGGACCATTGATCTAACTTGGATGGACGGTCAGGATTGGATCAGCGGATCGAAATCGGGGAAGACAGCGGGTGACATATTTAAGGACTTGCGATTGGCGATTCGCGAATGAGCGCCAACCGTTCGATCTGGAACAAGATCGACGGTGGAGACTCAATCATCAGGGAGACGGATGGGGGTAAAGGAGTGGAGCGGGATAAATAAGGACTGTTGGGTTAAAGGAAATCGACGGCGGAGATTACAATCATAGGATCGCAATCGGGGAATGCAGCAGGCGGCACACTTTAAAAGTTGCAATTGTGATCGGTGCGGTGGTGTTGTGGCCGTCCAATCCATTGATAGATCAATGGTTGATATGCAATCGGAGGGGTGAAATGATCGGGGCGATGGGCGCGAGTGGAACAAGCACTGGCTGACAGATCTTAAAAGATCGACGGTGGAGATTGCTTCAAAGGGCCAACAGACTTAACACTATCGCATCGGGACTTTCATGGTTTACAAAGGAAAAAGACGTTTCCGCTCTGATTCTCTGATGTGATTAGCACCCAGGCCTTAAGCACTTGGTCGCGGGCATGGGGCATATGGGGAAGTGGTTAAGGGGGCTGGCCAAAAAGGGGCTAAGCCTCGTATGTGAAAAGTGGGTTTTTGGCCTAATTTCAATGCATTTTAAGGCCAAAAAGGGGTAACGGTAGAGAGGAAAAGGGGGTTATTAAGCCAAAAAAAGGGTATTTGTGAGGTTTAAAGGGGAAACATGATTATTTTGAAGGGTAAGAAGGGAATTATAAGGAGAGACAAGGGGATGAAAACAGAGGTTTAAAAGGTGTGAAATAGGGAGGAAAAGAGGATTTTTGGGCATTCTTCTTCACAAACAGAGAGGCTTCAAAGCTGGGAACAACAGTGAATGTTAACCATATGATCAACAAGGGGAATGTTAGGTCCCTATATTACTAGTATAGTCCCTTATTGTTGTTAGTGTAACCCCCTTATTGTTATTATTGTACCCTTGTAACCCCCATATTGTTATTATTGTGCCCTTAAATAATTATTGTTAGGTCGGCTAGGATTACATTGTGGCCCCACTAGGATTACATTGTGGCCCTATGGACTCCTATATATAGAAATGAGGTTTTTTAATTTTAATCATCCAAGAATTATTCATTCATGTAATGTATTGGAGGTTTCCCCCTCGAAGTGGCTTATTTCTAAGCCATTGATATCTCTTTCTTCTCTTTTTGGAATTTGAAATCATATACATAAAATGGAATCAAAATGTTGTTGTAGATGCATTATCAAGAAGGGATGATGATGTGGAAGCATTTCTCTATGCCATTTCTATCATCCAAACTAATTGGATAAATAAAGCAAGGGAGGAATGGAAGAATGATGAAGAGGTATGGACACATTCAAAAGTTGTAGCAAGATCCCAATGGATTTGATCCATTTATTTGAAAAAAAGATTCACTATGGTATAAATATCACTTATACATATGTAATAAATCCCAACTTAAACAAAATTTTCTATTGGAATTACACTCCTCTCATATAGGAGGGAATTCTAGATTTTTAAAAAGTTACAACAGGGTCGAGAATGATTTTTTGTGGGATGGCCTTAAATATGATATTCAAAAATTTGTGGCGGAATGTTTGGCTTTCCAAAAAAATAAAGTTGATACAATTAAGACCCTAGGTATTTTAAAACCATTAGCCATTCCAAGTCAGTGTTGGGAAGAGGTCTCAATGGATTTTATCACAATTTTATTGAAGTATGAAGGAAATATTGTCATTATGGTGGTAGTTGATAGAATTACCAAGTATGCACACTTTTGTGCACTATATCATCCTTTCAAAACCAATCGAGTTGCTACTACATTTATGAAAACAATTCAAAAGATGTATGGAAACCCAAAGATTATTGTAAGTGATAGAGATCCCATTTTTCATTCCTTCATAAATATGGATCAGACCAAGCTAAAAGCTTCAGAGTCATATCCATGTTCTGAATTTTAGGTAGAACCCAAAAATGGGAATAAAAAGGGGAAGTATATTATTGACGTAGAACCTATTTCCATCATTTCCACCACCAAGGTCTAAAATATTGTTCCCAAATATCGAGAAGAGGGGTAGTGTCTCTTCCACTCATAGATGTGGGTGAAAGTTTCTCCATTATAGTCCATTTTCAACAGTGGGAGCCAAAAGAACCTCATCTTAGTAGAGGTCATTAAGTGGTTGGGCCTATCGACCACACCACACTCATATCCATACACTATTAGGTGGCTTCACCAAGGACGAGATATTTGTGTTAGTCAATAGTGTCTCCTTCCCTACAACATGAAGCCCTTCATAGACATGGTATTGTGTGATGTTGCTCCTCTTGAATTTTGTGATGTTTTATTAGGCCAACCATACTTGTGTAATTTTCATGTTATATATGAGTGCATATCTTGCATTTTTATTATTAATTTGGGTAGAAAACTATATAGGATATTAGAAGTAGCCCCACCTACCACCATTTCTTTGATCTATGCTAAGAAATGCAGTAAGATAATCTCCCACATTGGGAAATTTTTTTATTTGTAATTCAATCTCAAAGTAAGGGGAAGATCATGGTCACATCCATGGCCCCAGAAAAGGGTTCTCGTGTGTAGTACAAGTAAGTTAACAAGGTTGTGGAGGATTACAGGGACATACGACCACGCTGCTCACCTTGTGAGAGCCTAATTTTACTCATACGGAAGAAATATGGAACTTGGAGACTCTTCATTGATTATTGGGCACTAAATAAGATCATTGTTAGGACAAGATACATGATCCTATAGATTGATGACCTTATGGAACAAATCAAGGAGGCTAAGTAATTTGGAAAGAATTATCTAAAGTTTGGTTATCACCAATTTCCTATAGAACCCACAGATGTATGGAACACCACCTTAAAATTCAAGGAGGGTCCCTTTGAGTGGTTGGTCATGCCCTTGAGGTAAAAAATTTCCCTTGATACATTTTTGAGGTTGACGGATAAAATATTTCATCCTTTCACCAACTCGTTTGTGGTTGTATATATGGATGACATCCTATGTTTGAATTCAATACTACACCTTACTTTGCATGATCATAACACATATGCGAAACACAATCCTACCTTTACATGCTATAGTTATAACACATAGTTATAACACATATTTAATGGAATTCTCTCCATCGCAAATTCCAATGTTCCACCTGTCCCGCTTGCTAGCAACTTGGTAGCGATTCTATTTTTGACATAATTCTAGATTGAATATGTTTTTAGTTTGATTGAAGGGAGGACTCAAATCCCACAGTTTCATCATATAGGATCTGACTATTAATAAATTTTATTTTTATTTGTATCAATGTGCATGGGTTACATTTGGAAGGTTTCGGATATGGTTGATTTGGTTCTTAATGACCCCATACCACCTACCCATCCGATCAACAGCTCTATAGGTTCTCATTGTTGGATGGAAGGATTCAGATTCGACAGTGGAGATTGGCGGAGGACATGTTTAGGGTATAGACCTCCCCAAACCCTAACTGTCTTTGTCATTTTCGCCTTGCTCTGGTTGGCCTTTACAGGGCATAGATTCGCAGGTAATGCCATACTCGATTTTTATGGAGGAATATTCAGCTCTTTTGGCTCTAGTTCCGTATTTAGTTCTTTTTTATAGGCTTTCTTGTTACACCATAGGTTTAATCTCCATCCTGTAGAGTTCTAGGATGGCACTCTTGTTATCTCGACAAGTTGACTCTTACTTGAAGTTTTATGTGGAGTCAGCTTCTCCAACGAGCTCCTCCATCGAGCTGCCGGTGAGTTTTAGGTACAGATTGAAATTATGCCATGGTTTATGAAGTGTAGGTTAATTTGTCTCAGATAGGAAGTTTGATTCATTATTTTGTGAATTGGTTATAGGATCCCACCCAATGGATCTGCAAGAGATCTCTTACGCTCAAGTAACAGTTCAATACTACTTCTATTCAAGTCTTCTATTTACATTTTCTAGCTTATTGGAGTGGTTCCTCACTCAATTATTCATGTCTCTTTTGCTTGTGCAGGTGAGGCCCGACTCATACCCTGGAGTCATGCTTGTAGGTTTCACATTGAAAACGGGAGGTTGAACCTAATTCCTTTGTCTATATTTCAGGTATCGAATTCCTTGTTGCATGTTTTTAAATATGTGTTAATGGTGGAGACCCTTGACCTGGCCTTAGGATTTTCTCAGCATCATGTGTTTTTCTTAAAGTTTAAATTTCAGGCTTGCATTCCTTCGTAATATTTATCTTAATTTCTCTGTAGGAACAAGGGGATTTTTCCCAACTCATGAACAACATATTGCATGACTCTGTCATAATTCATTTCGAGTCTTTAAATTGTTTAAGAGGATAACTGTAATTACTGGCTCGAAAATTATGAGAGAAACGTTCTCCAGAATTTCAATTGACTCTATGTTTTTCTTTTGTTCTTCCAAAAGTATAATTTGACTTATGCATTATCTGATTTCGGGACTCTTTCTTCTTACAAATACTTTTAATCTTTATTTTAATGGAATTTTTTCACTCTTTGTTGCATATCTCATAAAATGTGTACAATAAATCCTAAATCTCTTCACATAGTACAAAATGTATCTTTCTGAATCTTGAATATAAATCTTTCTTATTTTTATCTTGGTTCCAACAGACTCTTGTTTTGTTCTACTATAGATTTATATTTATATCTGATTTGTTTTACAGTTGTTTCTGAATTCTAGGGTTTAATATACATGCTTTCACTATTATTTACTTCCTTCTTTACTTTTCACATTCTATAGTAGTAGTACACCATTAAAACTAATTTGGCACGGAATTTATTACTGGCTACTTAATATATGTCCGGACCATTCTGACCGTGCTTATCATAGAAGTAGTGAATGACCAACTCAGAGTTTGGGGTTTCAGCCCTAAACCCGGAGTTAACAATTTTCTGAGTTAGTATCCATGTAGTAAAATTATATTTATAAGTAAAAGTTTTTTTATAAACCCCACCGGTTTATAGTAACCTCGAGTTCTTTTCTTATTCACACAAATATGTTAAAGTCACACCATTCCAAATATTTAATATATTTCCTGAGTACCATTGTTCTTTAGAAAAATAACACAGACATAACATATTAACAAATTGACCATACTTCTAATACGTAAAATATTCCTTTTCATCATTAAATATCTAGACTGTGACAGGAAATTAATAAATAACTAGACAGCATGTCCAATACCAAATTTTCTAGTAAATGAATACTTATCTATTTTTCCAAATGTGCTGAGGTTTTCCACCCTACTATGAGTGAGGAAATCATGTCCTCAACTCCCCCAGTGCTCCAGACTGAGTCCAGTAGGTTGACATAATTTTTCTAGAAGAGACCTCAAGGCCCTTGGGCCTAGTACTTCTTCTTTTCAAGGATTGTGGAATACATAGTGTGTTCCACTAGTCACCACCAACTCAGGAATACTCCACCCTTTTCCTCCTTAGTCTCAGCATAGAACCCCTCTTCCTCACTGGGATGCACCCTTTATCCCTAGAGGTGAGGTAACTGTCTTCAACTGTTTCTATTCAACTACCCTCAGTTCTTGGAATACTTTTACCATCGTCATTTTAACTTTTTATGGAAATCTCTATTCCATTAATAAATTTAATTTCAGCCCAAAACATAATTTATTTTTGTTATCAAATAGTATTTTTCCCAAAAACATAAATGTTTTGTCGCTTAAAATTAAATAACATAATCAACTAGTTAACATTTAAACTAGGTGTCACCACTTCCCCTCCTGGAAGCAAACACTGTCCTCGGTGTTTCATCTCGGCTCAGCAAATAGTTCTAGGTAAGCCTCATGAACAAATCCTGCATATTCCCAGGTGGCCTCATCCGAGTTGAAGTGCTTCCATTTCACTTTAACTTGGGTGATGGCTCGCCTCCGGAGCATGATTTCTCTCCGATTGAGTATACGCTGAGGTTTGACCAGAAATTCACCGTCTGGATCGACCTACATACAGCAAAACTCTAAATTAAATTCTCATAAATCTTAGTTATTTTAAGGTAGGTTTCTTAATCTTATCCTGCCTGAATACGTTTCCAATGGATTACATGTTTTTGGTCATGTATGTAGCGTTTTAGTAAGGATACATGGAACACGTTGTGCACCCAAATATGGCTGGGTAAAGCCAGCCAGTACACCACAGACCCCACCCTCTCCAATCTCTGAAAGGGTCCACAAAACCTTGGAGCTAACTTAGCACAGGAGGACCACCTTAGTGTTCTCCTCTTTGGTTTAATCCTTACATACACATGGTCGCCCACTTCAAATTCTCGATAAGTCCTTTTCTTAGAATCTACGCTTATGTGATCCATCATATAAAATTGTAGAATATCTTTTGGTAATAATCACATGAAATGGAACATTGTCATTTTCTTATCCACATACACCTTCTGCCTATCTTGAGTATCTCTCAGATTTTTTCTAATTTTTCTTACCTCTAATTCCATCTCAGCTAACATCTCAAGTCCAAGCATCATCTTGGTTTCAGGGCTGCTCTAATGGATAGGAGTGTGACATTGTTGTCTGTAAAAAGCTTCAAAAAGACTCATCTTAAGAGATTCTTGTTAACCATTGTTGTAATAAAATTCTACCAAATGAAAATATTCTTCCCATCTCGTTGGTTGCTGCATCACGTACATGCGCAGCATATCCTCTAAGATTTGGTTTACCCATTCAGTTTGTCCATGTGTCTGAGGATGGTAAGCGGTGTTGAAGTTAATTTGGGTTCCCAAAACGATAAACAAGGTCTTCTAGAATGATGAAGTAAACTTCACATCTCGGTCTGATATGAAGGTATTTGGAATACCATACAATCTAAAAATCTCCCTCATAAATATATATGCTATCTGCACATTTTTATAGGTAGATTTCACAGGTATAAAATGTGATTCTTTGCTCAACCTATCAACCACCACCATAATGGAGTCATTGTGCCATTTTGATCTAGGTAAACCAGTGACAAAGTATAGGGATATAACTTCCCATTTCCACTCTGGTACTGGGATAGGCTGCAATAATCTGGTTGGATGTTGATGCTCCACCTTAACCTATTGACACTCCAGGCATCTGTTCAAATATTCTACAATATTTCTTTGCATACTAGGTGATAAATAAGACTTTTTAATTGTTGTTAGCATTTTCTAGTATCCTGGATGTCCTGAGTAATTACTGCGGTGGTATTCATTCATGATCAGCTCCTTCAAACTCGTTCGATTTGGGATATATATATATATATTTTTAAAGGTTAACAATTGATCATTGTTAATCCTGTAATCAAGGGGTTTCTCTTGCTTCATTGCTTCCTCCACTTGTTGCCATAAAAACTGGTATTCAAGATCCTTTCCGGCCTCCTCCTTTATCTGATCCACAAACTCACATTCAATCTGGTTATAACAAATTTCATAAACACAATGTAGTTTTTTGCTTAAGGCATCTGCCACTCGGTTTTCCTTACCTTTTACATGCTGGATGTCCATATCAAACTCACTTAAGAAGGCATTCCACCTTGCTTGTTGGGAGTTAAGATCAGCTTGCTTGAAATAGTTGGTTAGACTGTTGTGGTTGGTTTTTAGCACAAACCTCTTTCCTAACAAGTAATGCCTTCATACATGGAGTGCATGCACTACCATGGTCAGCTCTAAATCATAAGTTGAATATCATTTTTCATGCCCTTTCAACTTCCTTGATGCATAGGCAACCACCCTTCCTTATTATGAAAGAGTCGCTCCTACTCCTTCTTTACAAGCGTTGGTACAAACCTCAAATTCCTTATTGGAATCAGCTGCTCGAAACACTAGGGTTCTGGGCAACAAATGTTTTATCTTATCAAAACTATTTTGACATTCTGTAGTCCATTTGAGTATTTTTCCCTTTCCTTGAAATGATGTAATTGGAAAGGAAATCTTTGAAAATCGTTCAATGAAGCGTCGATAATATCCAGCCAACCCCATAAAATATTGGATATCAACCACATTTTGGGGCACTTTCCATTCCATAATTGTCTTAATTTTCTCTGGATCAGCCGCAATTCCCTCAGCAGAAATAACATGGCCTAGATATTGAATTTATTCCTTGAAGAAATCACTTTTGTTGAACTTAGCGTACAGCTAATGCTTTCGTAACATCTCAAACACCATCCTTAAGTGCTCCTTGTGTTCTTCCAGACTCTTTGAATAAATTAAAATATCATCTATAAATATTAACACAAATATGTCCAAAAAGGGGTGGAATATGCCATGCATCAGCCTCATAAATTTTGCTGGTGCATTAGTTAAACCAAATGATAATACCACAAACTCATAATGTTTGTATCTAGTACGAAAAGAAGTTTTGTAGATGTCATTGTCTTTTATTCGGATCTGGTGATATCCAAATCTTAAATTTATCTTTGAAAAAGCTATGGCCCCCTTCACCTGATCAAACAGGTCATCAATTCGTAGTAAAGGATACTTATTCTTGACAGTCAATTTATTGAGTTGTCTGTAATCCATGCACATCTACATTGTTCCATCTTTTTTCTTTACAAATAGCACTGGTGCTCCCCAAGAGTACACAGTTGTTCGAATGTACCCTTTGTCCAACAACTCTTGCAATTTCATCTTTAATTATGTTAATTCTGGTACACTCATTCTATATGGGGCCCTTGATATTGGTGATGCTCCAGGCATCAACTCAATAGTGAAATCAATATCCCTTCTTGATATAATCTCGGTACATCTTATAGGAACACATCCATGAAATCTTGCACCACTGGTATGTTCTCCATAATAGGAGTCTTTTCTTTAGCATTAGTGAAACCCACTTGGATGGCATATAACTTTCATCCTTTCCTAATACACTTCCCCATCTGAGAGGTGATAATAGGTCATAGTTGTAGGGGTTTCTTAATTCCTTGTATCTCCTTGCGAGTCCCATATTGTATTCTGTAGGATATAATCTTTTCTTTATAGTCCACTAGTGTCTAGTGTCTCTCCAACCAATCCATCCCCAATAATATATCATATGACCCCAAGGGTAACATGTTTAGATCCACATTCAATTCTCGATTTCCAATTTCTAGTACACATTTTAGAACTTTGGCACAAACTCTCCTTTTTTCTCCCGTGGCTAGTTGTACTAACTAGGGATTTTTAAATTTCTAATCTTGCAATTTGCAAATTTCTACTATTTTTGGATTTGTATAACTAAAACTTACACCTGGGTCAACGAAAATAGAAACAGACTACGAAAGTAGCTTACCTTCCAATTCTATCATCGTTGGCTGGTAATATGCATGTTGATCTTCCAAGGCTGCATTAATCCTGGGTGTGTTCCGGGCCACATCACCCATGGTAGAAGCTTCATGTAGATTGGCCACTGTATCATTTATCCCCCGCTGTGGGCAGTTCTTGTAATAGTGAGCCTCACCACACCCCCAACATTGCAGGGGCTGTTTCTGGCTTTGTTCTTTCCCGGATTTGCTGGAATCTTTCTGTGGGCTTCTCTTCCATAGGCCAACGAGTTATTTGGTGATTTCTTCCAAACCATTTTCTCAACGAATTCTTGGAAGAATTATTAAAGTAACTGCTTTTTGAACTTTTGAAATTGGAACCTCCTTTCTGCCCTTTTCTTAGCTACCAATTCTTGCCCAGTTCTCCTTTTGCCTTGGACTACTGGTAACACATTCTCACCTTCTGAATTTCTTCGCCCATTCTCCTTGGATTCACGAATTCAATTTTCTCTTTCATGTGAGTAGGAAAACAGCTCAAAAATCATTGAACCTTAGCCTTTTCATCCCTTAAATAAGGAACATATCTTAACAAGGAAGTGAACTTGGTTATGTACTCATCCATTTTTATTTGCCCCAATTTCAAATCATGGAATTCCCTAGACTTTTCATCCTAAAATCATTCTGTTAGATTATTTTCCTTAAAGTATTGTTGAAATGCATACCATGTCACGTCCTCATCTTCAATTCTTCATACATTCTCAACTGATAGATGTCTAGTCTGGCTTTGAGATTACTGTTGTACTCATACACCTAAAAGTAATTTTTCATGTTAATCATCCATGCTTTATTCACCTCCTCCGCTTCTCCATCAAACGTAGGTGGTTTTATCTTCCAGAACTCACCTTGTATCTCTACTTTTTTCTTTTTAATTTCTTGTTGTTCTGACACATTCCCAGACTCTGCCTCATTATAATTTCTATTTTTTTTACTCCACTGAGAATGGATTCTTTCTGTTATGTCATTGGTTTTCTCTTTGGCTTGTTGTTCATTTTCTTCTTGTGTTTATCTTTCCATACTAGGTTGTAGCACGCCTTGATTGTGCTTATTTGACAAGATTTTAAGTATCCTCTCTTGCTCTTGCATCACATGATCATGTCACTTCTAGCCCGGACCATTTCCTCTTGAAGCTTCTGCACATTACTTCGCAAAATATTGGTTTGGTGCCACTGATCCTCCAATAGTATACTAGTATGTTGGTGTTGATCAACACTGAGCTGAATCCACATTTCATGATTCATTTCTCATTGGGGTTGGGGTGTAGGTTCCCCTGCGTTCCGGGGTGTTCGTTGTGTCGACCCCCTTCTTATAATTTCTCCTTGTATGTTAATCTTTTGTGTGCATCATTGCACACACAATTGTCATGTTAGGTGACCCTTAGGGTCCCAACGTGCAAATGATACTCTAATACCACTTGTAACATTCATCACTTTAACAAGCTTATCCACTTGTAATTTTTATAGTATACATACATTAAATATTTCACATGTTTGAATTCGATACTACACCTTAATTTGCATGATCATAACACATACGAAACACAATCCTACCCTTACATGCTATAGTTATAACACATATTTATAACACATATTTAATGGAATTCTCTCCATCACAAATTCAAATGTTCCACCTGCCTCGCTTGCTAGCCACTTGGCAGCGATTATATTTTCAACATAATTCTGGATTGAATATGCTTTTAGTTTGATTGAAGGCAGGACTCAAATCCCATGGTTCCATCGTACAGGATTGGACTATTAATAAATTTGATTTTGATTTGTATCAATGCACATGGGTTACATTTGGAAGGTTTCAGATATGGATGATTTGGTTCTTAATGACCCCATACCACCTACCCATCTGATTAACAGTTGTATAGGTTCTCACTGTTGGATGGAAGGATTCAGATTCGATGGTGGATATTGGCAGAGGACACATTGAGGGTATAGACCTCCCCAAACCCTAATCGTCTGTGTCATTTGCTCCTGCCTGTTTGTCGTGCTCCTCTGCATCTTGTGGCCAAACTTCACCACCTGGTTTCCCTTGGCTCCATACCGGCTCCTCTTGGCCTTTACAGGGCACGACTTCGCAGGTAATGCCATAATCAATTGTTATGGAGGAATATTCAGTTATTTGGGATCTGGTTCCGTATTCAATTATTTTTTACAGGCTTTCTTGTACCACTGTAGGTGTAATCTCCATCCTGTGGAGTTCTACCATGTCGCTCTTGCTATCTCGAGACTTCGGTGCTTACCTGAAGTTTTCCACGGAGTCGGCTTCTTCGAATAGCTCCTCCATTGAGCTGCAGGTGAGTTTGAGGTATAGATTCAAATTAAGCCATGCTTTTATGAAGTGTAGGTTAATTCGTCTCTGATAGGAATTTTGATTCATTTTTTTATGAATTGATTACAGGATCCCACCCAACGAATCTGCAAGAGAGCTCTTGCGCTCAGGTAACTGTTCAATACTACTTCTATTCAAGTCTTTTATTTACATTTTCTAGATTACTGGAGTGGTTCCTCACTCAATTCTTCCTGTCTCTTTTTCTTTTACATGTGAGGCCCAACTCATCCCCTCGAGTCATGCTTGTAGGTTTTACATTGAAAACGGGAGGTTGAACGTGATTCCCTTTGTCTGTCTTTCAGGAACCGAATTCCTTGTTGCATGTTTTTATATATGTGTTAATGGTAGAGGCCTTTGACCTGGCCTTAGGAGCTTCTCAGCATCATGTATTTTTCTTAAAGTTTAGTTTTCACGCTTGCATGACTTGGTAATATTTATCTTAATTTCTCTACGGGAAGGAGGGGCTTTTGTCCAAATCATGGACATCGCATTGCATGACTCTGTCGTAATTCATTTCGGGCCTTTAAATTGTTTAAGAGGATAACTGTAATTAGTGGCTCGAAAATTACGAGAGAAACATTCTCGAGAATTTCAATTGACTCTATGTTTTTCTTCTGTTCTTCCGAAAGTGTAATTTTACTTATGCATTGTCCAATTTCGGGACTCTTTGTTCTTACAAGTACTTTTAATCTTTGTTTTAATGAAATGTTTTCACTCTCTGTTGCATTTCTCAGAAAATGTGTACAGTAAATCCTAAATATCTTTACATAGTACAAAATGTATCTTTCCGAATCTTGAATATAAATCTTTCTTAGTTTTATCTTGGTTTCAAAAGACTCTTGTTTCGTTCTGCTATAGATTTATATTTATATCTGGTTTATTTTACAGTCCTTGATGAATTCTGGGGTTTAATATACATGCTTTCACTATTATTTACTTCCTTCTTTGCTTTTCACATTCTACAGTAGTAGTAGACCATTAACACTAATTTAGCACAAAATTTATTACTGGTTTCTTAATATATGTCCGGACCATTCTATTCGTGTTTATCATAGAAGGAGTGAATGACCAACTCAGAGTTTGGGGTTTCGGCCCTAAACCCAGAGTTAACGGCTCTCTGAGTTAGTATCTTTGTAGTAAAAGTGTGTTTATAATTAAAAGTCTTTTTATAAGTAAAATTATGTTTATAAACCCCACCAGTTTACAGTAACCTCCAGTTATTTTCTTATTCACATAAATAAGTTAAAGTCACATCATTCCAAATATTTAATATATTTCCAACGCACCATTGTTCTTTAGAAAAGAAAATGGACATAATATATTAACATATTGACCATACTTCTAATAGGGAAAATATTCCTTTTCATCATTAAATATCATGACTCTAACAAGAAATTAATAAATAACTAGAGAGAATGGCCAATACCAGATTTTCCAGTAAATGAATACTTATGTGTTTTTCCAAATGTGTTGAGGTTTTCCACCCTACCATGAGTGAGGCAATCATGTCCTCAACTCCCCCCATGCTCTAGTCCATTAGTTTGACAGAATTTTTCTAGAAGAGACCTCAAGGCCCTTGGGCCCAGTAATTCTTCTTTTCAAGGATTAGGGAATACTAAGTGTGTTCCACTCAAACACTAGCTCCGGAATACTCCAATATTTTCCTCCTTAGTCTAACCACAGAACCCCTCTTCCTCACTTGAATGCACCCTTCATCCCTAGAGGTGAGGTAACTGTCTTCAACTGTTTATGTTCAACTACCCTCATTTCTTGGAATACTTTTACCATCAACATTTTAACCTTTTATGGAAATCTCTATTCCATTAATAAATTTAATTTCGGCCCCAAAAAAAATTATTTTTGTTATCAAATAGCCTTTTTCCCCAAAACATAAATGTTTTGTCACTTAAAATTAAATAACATAAGCTACTAGTTAACATTTAAACCAGTTATTACAACTCTTTCTTTTAATTTCCCCATTACAATTTATTTCTCTATTGAACAACCCATATGCTGGGGGAGGGAGAACTCACCAGATGATTTCTCTCTACATATTTTGGGAATTATGGTTTCTTTCTACATATTCTGGGATTTATGGAGAGGGAGAAAGCACCACATGATTCCTCTACATATTCTGGGAATTATGGAGAGTCAACACATTTGATAATATTCTCATCACACACATGATTTTCTCCAACATAGCTAAGAGGATGGGCACTCACAATATAAGTTTGCATAAGGATAAAGACCTTATTTATATACACATCCTAGAGTTTTTTTCCTTGCAAGTTATTTTGATGGTGTGGCACAAGCAGGTATATGTGGATGTCCAGCATGACTTCAAATATGTCACACCTAACAATACAAAATATATTGGGTGGGTGGCACTCTCAGCCACATGAACTAACATGAGGGAAAAATGATGGCTTCATGGCGTATCCTTTGGTTTGCAAAGGAAATTACTATGGACTTTAGCCATATATTTGGAGATTCCAAATCCCTCATAGAATTCTCCACTTTCTCCTACTACACTTGAAGGTTGGCTCAACCATATACACAATCTCAAACAATCATTTGCGCACATCACACTCCAACACATACTAAAGAAGTTTAACATTTGTCTATGTTTGTTTTAATTTGCTTAATTTTTTATTATACTTGCTTCCATACTAAGACATATACACATTATGACAATGTTTTTGATATTCTTATAAACTTTCATGCTGGATGATTTTATGCTTTATAACTCTTGGACATGGTATAAATTCTGAATTTTGTACTAATATTAAATATAAACCAGTATTATTTTCTTCTGAAAAAATGAGATTCCAAGTTCCAATACCCAATTTTCCCATACTTCTCATCATAAAAATGTAATATTTAAGTTTTATCTATTCAATAGAATCCCTATTTTTGTTATAATATCGAGAGAAATCAAATCACAGCCAATAATATTCACAAAAGTAACTCCATAATTTTAATTCCAATTTGAATTTTTAGCAACAATTATTTAAACATAACACATGGATTTCTCATGTTTAAAATGGAGGCATACAAATTTGGTAAAACAAAGCCTGCAAAAATGGAAAAACAAAACATGCATAACTAAGATATAAGCGTTCATTATTACAACAATCCAGAAGCTTTCCCGGTTCAGAATAACATGGAAAATCCAAAACCCTTCCTTTCATGGCAGCATATAAATGAAAAGGAGTGTTCATAATCACATCGATAACCCTAATGCCTGCCTTCATGGCAGGCCAGGAATGATAAATGGACAGACATTACTTGTGATGAAGTTCAACTCCTCCCTTAAAATTAATGTGAGGAGAACCCCAGGAGTACAGTGAATCCATGAGTATAGTGAAGTTAGGCAAATCGACCACGCCATCTACAACGTCGAAGAATAAACGTAAGCAATCGTTTGCAGAGTTTCGTTGACCGCTGTTTGGAAGATGGCCATGGGGCAAGTGGCCAACAACTCCACCACATTAGCAAAACCCTTGGAATTCTCCAACCATATCTAGCAAAACCCTTGGAATTCTCCAACCATATCCACAAACACAAAGGCAGCAGACTGGACTCTCCAGCAACTCCACCACATTAGCAAAACCCTTGGAATTCTCCAACCATATCCACATTAGCAAAACCCTTGGAATTCCAAAGGGTCGCCTGCGTGAATGGCCGTCTTACATTTCTTAATATCTCCCTTCACCATCCAAGACAAACGAGAAAGAGCTCTCGCTATGCACAGATAAACATTACGAACCATTGATAATCTCACGAAGAGTTGTTTCTGTTTTAGTTATTTATAGATCTTTGTTTTATAACCCTAACCCTAAAACTGGCATTGGGTTGTAATTTGTCCAGGTTAAAATAGATTATTACTATTATTTAATTATTAAAATATTATTATTACAAAAAGGTTATTATTATTTAATTATTAAAATATTATTATTATTTACTCACAAACTGTAAATAGTTAGTTAAAATAACTAGTTCATATACGTTCTACTTAAAATAACTAGTTCGTATAAGTTCACATTTCACCAGATGAGATAATGGATTATATGTACATAATTAAATATACGATTATATATTTATGTTTAAGTAAATCTAGAAGAGTGAGATAATGTTATTTGATTTTTGTTTAATAAAAGAAGAAATTTGATTTTTTGGATTTTGATAAATATGAGATTAAAATAGATTTACGTTGGGTTAATTTTTACTATATTTTATATGAATATATGAGTCAATACCATAGGTTATTATACCATGAATTAATATCATGAAATTATTTTTATTTTAAAATTATTTTTATTTTATTTTTCATATTATATATATAATAATTTGACCCAATCAAAATATTTACAAACAAAACATTACAATATAACCTAAACAATTATTATTTAATTATTAAGATATTATAATAACTTAAATCAAAACATTTAAATAATTTAAATAACTAATTCATATAAATTCACATAATAAGTGATTATTCAAAATTACCATGAAATTCTCTCACTATACTTAGATAATCCAATTATATATTCTCATCAATAATCCAATTATACATTCACATCAATGTTTTTGGACGATATAAACGTGTTAGGTCTTTAATTTGTATAAATAGAATTTTTTTTTGAATTTTTTTTTTGTTGATTATATATTTAAAATACATTTCAAATAATAAAATATAGATTTTAAATTTAAATTAGGAAAAAAAATTAATTTTTTTAATTATCTAAAAAATTAAAAATAAATTTATACTCAATCCAAAATAATTTAAAATTTAAAGTTAATTATATTAATCACATTTATTTTCATGATTTCTTATTATTTTTATTTTTTTTTTGTGTGTCTTTGATTCTCATTTTTTTATTTTTATTTTCCAATTTATTCATCTATCTTCAGCGTGCTTCTCTTAAGACTCTGAAAAGTCTGGATTTGAAACAAATCCACCAATGGATTTTCCAAATCAACACCCTTCAAACCTTAACCAAAGAAGTCTCCAAACAACAATATATAATATTTTCAAATATTCTTTTATAAATATATATATATATATATATATATATATATATATAAAATTTAATATAATATATATATATATATATATATAATTTAATATAATTTTAATAACATATGTTTGAAAAATAAAGTCTAATATTCTTGTTTCAAAAATAATGAATAATTTAATAATTTTCTTTGTTTTTTTTAATTTATTTATTATATTTAGAGAATAATAAATAATAAAAATAAAGACTTGGATGGGGTGACAATCAAGGGGAACAGGGAGAGACAGTCGTCCCACTTGTTTAATAAACCAGTGGATGTGGCAACATGTCAACTTGAATGTTTTAATCGTGAGGGTGGTCATTATGGCCTACCATACCATGAAGACACAAGTACTGAAATTGAGTTGTTTGGCATATGATATGTGTGATGATCGAGTTATCACTCAAGTGATGATAATGGGAGTTATGATATCATTCATAGCTCTAAGTCTGCAACAATATGTGGAGCTTGTTCTTGAGGTGAGAATTTCGTAGGGGTTTGCAAAGTTGACCCAGCTGTGGTTTTAATTGCAGGAAAGTTGCTTACAAAGACAAGAATTCAATCTACATTAAAAGGTGTTTCCATCTTTCCCATACTACAATGAATTGGAATTGTTAATGTTGTTATGGAATTTAGAATTGGTTTCTATTCATTCTATTAGCTCCCCTACAGGTTGGTGAGTGTTTCGTCTATTGTAAGGCTCGAGTTCATGGCTTTTATTTTATCTCTTTCCTTCTCCAAGTCATTTATATTGGTCTTTCCCCCGCCCTATTCATGTCAGCATTTTCTTTCTTTCTAAGCCTCCCCATGTTTCTCATGTCCCTAGGCCTCCCTTCTCCGTAGTTTTGTTTCCTCTCATTTCTTCTTTATGGCTTATTTTGTTGCATTCTCTATTTTCCAAGTGTGCTCTCTATAAGTTACCATTCTAGTGTCTCTCGGTATTCTTTTTCTTGTTGGGGCTTGCCTATTTTCTTCCCCCTCCTCTTTTTTTGACATTTTATGGGCACCTCTTGGGAGGGTCCTTTGGTTGTGGCATCATTTTTTTAGGAAGTTGATTGATGTGGCACCTCTCCCACTTACTTGAATTCCTTGGTATGTCCTAACCTCTACTTAATTTTTACTAGTTCCCTGACCTTTCCCCCATGCCTCATCAAAGGGCACAAGCTCAGAGGGAGTGACGCGTATTACCAAGAGTGGGCCCACAAGGGAAATGCATACATGCATTATCACTTGCAATACTTTGCATTGGGCTATCATAACCTTATGCCAGGTCACATTTAGGAAGAGCTCATAGGTTCTAAGGGGGAAGCTTCACCACAGAGACATTTTCTCTCAAACACAGATGTTATCACTAAATAGGTGGATTGGATACCAGACATAGGGCATAAAAGAGGCCACTACTATTAATATATGCAAACTATTGATCTTTATGGAAAATGAATTGTATACTAGGTCGCAAGCTCTTCAACCACCACAAAAATCGAGAAAAAATTTTCCACTCCCTTAAGTATTTACACTGGAATTTGAGGGGCTTAGATCAAAGGATGGAGCTAATGGAACAACATCTTGGCATACCCCCATTAGTGAGGAAAACCTCCAAGGACACTAAAGAGCCCATTGAAGTCATAATTTTGGATTCAAATCACTTTGCCTAGTTTTTTTTATCATGTCCATGTTTTATGTTTCTTATACTGGAGACACTTTTCTGGAAAATCATTTATTTCAATTTCTCAAGTTTTTTGGGTTTAAATTTTTCTCTCCTTGTACTCAGTTACCCATCTCCTCCCTACATAAAGTAAATTTTGAAATTGGGCAAGTCTCCCTAGTGAGGGACTAGCCCGAATGTTTAAGATTTTTTTGTAACCTTCAGTTTTAAAGGAAATAAAATTTCACCCTAAAATAATAATAAAAATAATAATGAGTAATTTCATATGAATTTGTGTTTGTTTTAATTTATTTATCATGTTTAAAAAACATAAATAATTTAAGATGAATTTTTTTATATAATAAGGTAATGATTTTTTACGGATGTCATATTTTTCATTATAAATAGCATTACACATCTTATCCACCTTTCTCTCTCTTTGTTATTATTATTTCTAATTTAAGCATAAATTAAACTCAATTAGAAAAAATAATATATTAAAAGTTTGATTTCTAATGTAATACCCCTTCTTTGATGTAATATGGTAATGTTGTTTCCTTTAATCAAAGGAGTTATGTTAGTGTGAATGGCAGAGAAACCATGAAATACATTGAAATGTTATGTAATTTTTATTTAGAAATAAACAAAGAGGATTGGAAACACTTGGGAATGAGACAGTTGAGTACGACATACTTGCCAAATAAAGAAAAACAAAAATCTTATTAGTAATGGGATTGAGACAACTCTTCCATAATATAAATTTTGGATAAAATTTAATGCATGGGAAAGAAAATCTATTAAATCACTTAGCTAAGGAAAGATGCTAAGCATGGATATACATAAAGCATCGCGAGAGAGAAAAGATGGCTTTAAAGGAAATGCTTAGACTAATGGAATTAAAAACAACAAATCAAAATTTAATGCATGGGAAAGAAAATCTATTAAATCACTTAGCTAAGGAAAGATGCTAAGCATGGATATACATAAAGCATCGCGAGAGAGAAAAGATGGCTTTAAAGGAAATGCTTAGACGAATGGAATTAAAAACAACAAATCACTTCAGAAAAAATCGATTATGGAAGAAAAACTATAAAGTATCTATCTATAAAATCAGGAAGATGGATTCTAGAGTTCTTTCCAAGCTCATCTGAGCTTGGGGGAACTAGAGGTGACACTTCAAGGTTGAGAGGAAAAGTGTCCATTACGCAATCCAGTTTCTATTTCTATTAGAATTCTTTAGTTAAAAATGTTAGTATTGTAATGATTAAATGAATATTCCCATTGTACGAATTTCAGCATTGTAGATGGATAAATATTATTTTTTCTATTATAAAAAAATAGTCGAGTAATGGTAAATGAGCAGAGGATAGTTTTATATAGAATTTCTAATATTGTGAATAATTAAAAGGAATATTTTGGTATTATATTACTAGGTTCTGTAGGTGGTTACATAGACATCCTATGTTCATATGGTACAAAAATAAAGTAAAAAAAAAGAAAATAAAGTATATTGTAACTAACCTTTTATCTTCACAATACTGTAAAGTTATAAATAATTGGTTATGTTTCCATAAATTTTCAGCATCGTGATTAAGTATTGAACAATGTCAGTATTGGGCAATATATATTATAACCAGCAATATTGTATAGTGAATTAAATGGAGAAAATAAAATCGTTGGTTGGAAGATTTAAATAATAATTAGATTAAATTGATTTCTTTCAGTGGAACATCTAGATTTGGTTTGTAAGAAGAAAATCTTGAGTCGACTTTCACAGAGACCATTTCTGAAGAAGAATTATGTATCTAATTCTTTTGTAACCTCGAATTATCCTAAAAAATAGAACAAGAATTCTGGACTTAATATTCAAAACGAAACTTAGTTAAAGGAGGAAGTATTCAAGGATGGAATAATTGAATGCATGACCGGCCTACCTAAATTAATGTAGAAATAATATTGCTAAAGCCTAGAAAATTGAAATTAGGTAAGGATAAAAACTATTGGTTGAAGGTAAGAGGGAAACCAAAACGATAGGTTATTTATCTTTGTTGATTACCGACTCAGATAAATTCAAATATTGAAATTAATAAGTGTGTATTGTAGTAAGTATACAAAGCATTCTCCCTGAGGGTAATGGCAACTCGGGGTGTGATGGGTTTAAATTCTGGAAGGAAAAAGAAAAATACACTATGTATTCATTATAATACAAAACACTATGAATAGAAAACCAGAGACCAATTAAGAAGTAAGAGACAATAATGATCCATGTAGAGAATATTATCCATATTCTTTTCGAGAAAACAAATAAGTAAATAATTTAACAACATGATAATTGAAATAGGGACATGCATAGTCTTTCGTAACAATATTACAGTAAATAAGCACAAGAATTCATAGCGTAATCATCACAATAGTTAGGAACAATAACTATCATAAGTAGCTAACAGACTTCTGGTGGGAACGATCATCACTAATAAAACCATTCGCTGACAGATAAATAAAATAAAAACTTTATCATAACCTTCAGGTACCCAGTGTAACTATAATTTTCATATGCATTGACACAGAGTCCTTACCAATGCTAGAGCGTGTTTATAAAATATAATTACAGACGCCAAAGCGTGTTTATAAAATATAGTTAAAGATCCAAGCGTGTGTCTATGACTTAGAATTATATACGACTCAGGAAAAAAAATAATACACCTATATTTGGTTCAGATCGCGTGAGTGGAACTAGCAATTCCACATAAGTACATTTGGGGAACGATACCGAAAGTCACATTTAAAAGAGTTCTGAATCTAAACAAATTAGACACTGTAAAAATCATGAAACCATCCTTCCAGAAAAAGACCTACATAAGCCACATATAAATTTCCCCAACTTAGCCAGTTAATGCTACTATCGCCACAGAGAATAGTAATACCCACATGTGTTCCAGTAACATAGATAACATAGATTCCAGTGAAGTGGGTATCACCGACCTGGAAACTGCAGAAAGGTCAGGGTTATACAACGCGACATAGCGGAGGTTGAGAGAGCCTTCATAACCAAATTATCGACAAAGTAATCTTTGTACCTGCAAGTATAACACAGTAAAACTTAGTAATAAAAAATTTAGTTAAGATTCAACTTGTAACTAGACTACAATATGCTCAAAAAAGTTGAACGACAATGGTTTAGGTATTCGTATACCTGATGGGAACGTCGCTTGAGTGCATACCCTGAAAAATAATGACATATATTTAATCTCTCTTCAGAAAGAAAATAACTTAAAATATAGCGTGGCAAATTCGTAGATACAATTGGGAATTCTTCCAATAAGGTACCATTATAGTCAGTTAAGTTGGTTTTCCACTCTGAACATTGAATAGACTGGAGATATGAACCTTCCAGGGACTCTAGGTAGCAACCGACGATACCTGAACGAGGGGAGAATTTTTTCTAAGGGTCAATCAGAGAAAGAAAAAAAACAACAGAACCCTCTGTTAGTAGGGGAAAATTTTCTTACCTACGAGAGATAAAGTAGCCCAAGGGGTAGTTACAGAAGAGAGCCTTGATATCTGCAGAGAATAAAAATATCTAATTTTACACGGTTAAATGAGTTCCTATTACTATAACAACGAACTAGAGAAAAAGCAGGAACCATGCAAGTTAAATCACAACATAAACATGCAGAGAGATTATCTTGGTCGAAGCGGCTGAAACAAGTAGTAGAAAAAGTCACAATGTATCTTTGTGCCTCATTTAAATATGACCTCTCAAAAGTGATGGCAGCCATGGCTTTGTTCGTGGGTGGTGTGAAAATAGAAACCCGAGATTTGGGCAATTGACGCCACTCTAAAACCAGAAATCGAAACATGCTCGAGGAACGCCACAGCAAGGACACGAGGCATAGAGGCACAAAAATAATGGAAATCAAGTTGAATAACCACATTAGGGTTTATACACATAAATGATAACCCTGGATTAATGAGCATGTATCCCCAAGAAATAAATCGTTTTTCAAGAGGCCACATGGGCCCATGTGATGAAGGGAGACATGGCATAAGTGTATTGTTCGCATGGTTTCCAATGAAGATAGGTCGGACAACGCTAATTAATAACATTGGGATCAATACATAAACATATAATTTGGATTAGGGGAATTTTTACAGCGCCAAGACATCAAGATAATGTGACATACCTTAGTAATGTGCCACCTCATATAACTATACAACAGTCCAAATCATATCAATAAATTAGGCAAGGAACCGTAGTCCAAAAATGATAAGAGAAAATAAGAATTATAGCAGAGCAGTCCAAATCATATCAATAAATTAGGCAAGGAACCGTAGTCCAAAAATGATAAGAGAAAATAAGAATTATAGCAGAGATATAAAATTGGATTTATCAGGTGGTAAAACATTTAATAAGTCCACAAATATATATGTGCTAACAACTTTATGGAAAAGGTATGGTTGGGTATATGATATATATTTCAACTTTATAGAAAAGATATGGTTGTGCACTGTATTACCTTCCATAGAAACATAGGAAGAGAATAATAATATGCATGATAGTAGGAGGAATAGTTACTTAACAAAAAATAAATAAATGAACAGCAGTAAAATAGCAAATTGTAGAGATGTGACAAATGGTATCACAGCCCAAGTTCATCATTGGCCAAGGAACCACTATATAAAGAAACAAACAGAATTACAAGTGAAATTCAGGAAAATCAAGTTTTCTGATTTTTATGGGGAAAAGGAGGAGGACACGGAAGCATGGTTACTTAATATCAACAAATATTTACAAGTATATGAATATGAGAGAAACTTAAAGGCCATATTGGTCATTTATCAGCTGCAAGGTAAATTTTCTCTATGGTGGTAGGAAGATAAAAGTGTGCATCTATTGGACCTAATGGGCTTGAAAAAAAAATGAGTGTGACTACATGTCCTCAATATGAGAATATTATATCATGAGAAATATAGTTACTGAAAGTTTTTAGTCTTTGGAAACTCCATTAACTATTGAAGTATTCTCGTTTTGTGTATTAATCATTCTTCTGAAGTATTCTTAGAAAAATTTATAGGGGTCAGAGAAAGAAATTCTTGCTATGGGACCATTCATAAAGCACTGCCTTAGAAATGATACATTTAGTATTCCATAACACTAACAGAAATCATGGTTGCCATATTGTCGGGGAAAAGGCTACAGGTTTGACTGTGAACCATTATAAACTTAGTAATTTAGGTTTATGGAATGCTTCATCTGAGAAGTGTTTCCTAACGGCACTATGAAACAAGTGGTAGGAGTAAGCTATAATACAACAGTTGCATTAAATATATTTAGCCTATATTGGTGGCTACATAAGCAGACTATTAATTCATGGGTGAATAAGAGTAGGGGAAATCATATTAGTGATCAACAAAATACCAGTTCATGGTTGTCACTCAAATATGAAATATGATGATGATGATGAACCACACTAGTTGGTTCGAAACGTGTTGACAATGTTAATTTGCATGTGATTATTACCGAAATAAATCTATGATTTGTACCATGGATCATAGAAGCCAAAAATCTAAAAATATGATACTTTAGTCTTATAATTCCGGAAAAGCAATGAAGATGAAACTACCATAACAAACTGTTGTTCTGAAAAACCCATTGAATGGTAAAGTGAACACAATAAGGACATGTACATGCAGACATGTAAGGATATTTTTACATGGATTAGTAATACATTAAAGTTATTCATTTTTTAAAACATATTTGGTCAAAGCTTGAGTTACTTATATGACAAATATCCTTACAACAAATTTGGATGCTACATCTTAGAGGATGTAAACTAAGAATCTTGATTGATTAAGTAAAGGCCGCGTACAATGCTTTTCATTGGTGATTTTTGAAAGAAAAAAAATAACTCATCTCCTTAAATTATTGCAGACACACACACACATGGGGAAGTGCACACAGTATTTAAGAAATTTGATCTTCCTTAATAGCTTTGAGACAATGCTTTGAAAAGCAAGGATACCCATTTTTAGTTGGGAAACCAAGTTAGGTTTTCTATGGAATAAATTCTGGCACTTTAACATGCTCTATGTAATGGAGGATAACGCCCATGGAGTTGTAAGATGCAGCTTGTGTGGCGCTCTGACTATTCTTGGAAACAAAATGAAAGAGATTTTTCCAGTTATAAAATTATGGTAGTCATGGAATAACCCTAAGTGCTTTCCATCATTGGATTTCAATATGAAATCAAACCCCATTGAAAGAGAAAGAATCGCACCTCCATGGGAAGCTCACATGGTAAGTTTTGATGTGACAATTAGCTAGCAAGTCAGCTGTATTATCAACTAGGCTCTTAATTGAGAATATTTGCACATTCTCATGACTCACAACGCATATCAACGAACATCGTGAGCAACTAAATGGTGGATATTAGATATGTCTTTTGTGCCAAGATTAACTACGTTTAAACATGGTGCATGACAATGATTCCAATCTATTATGTTATGAACAATTTACTAGTTCTAATTTTTAGGTCGGTTTTGTGAATGGAAGAAAGGCACAGGTCTTGGAAAAAATATATTATTAAGGCCTAGGGGACCTTTGATTTTTATAAGTCCCTACCCAAGTTGGAATATGTGTGCCTATAAGGAGATAATGAAACCTTTGGAAAATTAGTTGAATACCTCACTATGAACAACAAGCAAGGTATAGAAATTCATTAGGAAGTGGATCCAATATGAATGTCCAATACCTTCAGAAAAAATAAAAGGAAAGGAATCATAAGACCCAAATGGTTTACATATGCAATGAAATACCCTATATTAACTCTTAATCTACCATTGTATTCAAAAGTAAAGGTATGTAAATAAATAATTTCATTGATGGTGCGATAAGGGAACGGGTGAATTTCTTGAGATTCTAAGGAAGAAACAGTAAAATCTAATCTTTAAGGTAAAATGGGACGGAGAGAATATTACTGGGTTATATTGATAGCGAATTATATATATATATATATATATATATATATATATATATATATATAACTTGTTTTTTTGTAGTGAAATTAGATTCCATCAAGACAAGGTATTGTGACCTTACAAAAAAAAAAAATATTTGGATGATAAAAAGACTATTGATTGTAGTACATTTTGAAAAAAAGAAAGTAAGAAAACACGATAGTCTATTTTAGAAGCTTTATGAGAAAGCATATTTTAACAAAGGATTCTAAAAGAATAAATATTGGAGGTTCCAAATTAGTAGTTGACTTCAATAGACTGCTACAAAATTATAGAAGATTCATTTCATTTTGAATGAGGTAGATGTGGAAGTCCCATCCCAACAATCCTACTTTTGAAATTCTCTATTAAAAAATGAAGTGAGGATATTGTATGACTCTTTTATTGAAGACTTCCTCCATAATATAAGGATGTCTCATATGAGCATATTAGAGGAGTGTGAGAGAAGAAGAAATTTAATAATGTCTTATGGGTTAATAAGCCAGTACAAAGAGAAATCCATGAGGAGAATGATGAATATTTTCTACTAAAAATTGAGATACTTTGCAAGGAATATATCGAAGAGCGAATCTAAAATTCATCTAATGGTGCAAGAATTAAAAAGAAAGAGGATGAAAAGCAACATCAGTACGATTTACTCCCAAATTGAGTGCATCAACATGTTTCAAAGATTTATTGGTCAATAAATAAGTGATATATATGTGGGACAAGATACAATATCACCGAAATTTGTGTTTAATGGATTAATTAATCACAAAATTAATAAAAATATATAGACCAATTACGGATTACCAATTTGAGAATAGTTGTAATATTGGCATTTCAAGAGCCTAAGAAACTAGAAAAACGCAATGGCACTGAAAGAGTGTGTCAAAATGACGAATAAAACATCAACCTCACATAGCAATGAATAAGGTAAAATGGACCAAAGCTAAAAGCAGGACCGAAAACATGTTGTTTCTTGGGCGAAATTGAATAGACCATAAAAAAATAGGGTGAAGAAATCCTTTATTAGGCATCAAACTTAAATATAAAAACCTTATGGAATTAAATATTAGTACTATGGTTTTGTTAGAAACTTCATAAATTATATTTATATTGAAATAAAAATGACTATAAATTGGTGGATTGTAATGATATCATTAGGTAAATTAAGAATCCTGATAAGAATTACTAGAGCAGCCTGACAGGCTTAAAGCTAAACAGTAAAAATGTAATCATGGAAGCGACGGAGATAGTGGGTTGTCTTACACTTAAGTACAAATGATAGATGTATACTGGATACAATGGTATCAAAATAATGGCATAATATAAAATGATTCAAGTAGTCCATCAAGTATTATTTCCTCTTTGAAAGAAATATGAAAGGAAAAGTGCCAATTCAATATTTTAAATGTTGCATTCAATAACAACCATGTCACTTGGTATAACTATGAATAAATGTACAAAACGATATATGGTATTGTTGTGATGCTATATAAAGGTTACTGGCCTTGTTTGGATGCATGTATATGGTTTGTTGGGTGCAGGTGAAATTCATGATGCACATGCCTAGCATGTATGAAAACATGCTAGAAAAGAAGCATGAAATAAATGTAAGATTATGTGTGCTTCAAAGTTAAGTCATCACACAAAATAAAGTGAAGAGGAAAAAACTTTTATTGCAATGATGGTTATAGGAATGAAATAAACGATGCATCTCCTTTATTTCTTTAAAAAAGATGGAATTTCTCTGATAGTACAGAGGATTCAGCAGAGTATTAAAACCGCACAGGATTGACCGAAAATTTATGCATACAACTAGAAAAAAAAATCGTAGCTTATCAATTAGCATTACCGATTCATATTAATTTTTTTCATGAATCCTTAATTAATAAATATGTATGTAATACCTCTCACATAGTTGGTTGGAAAGTGTTACAGGTGGAACCCGAAGGAGAATTTCTAGCACAACCTCTTTGTATCCTACACTAGAAACAGACCTGGCTTTGAAATCGAGTCATCGTTTGGGTTAAAGTGCAATGAAATAAATTTCCTCCCAAAGAGGCTAGATGAGAATAGGAAGATGATATACACAAGTGTTATCCAACACTATTCCAGGTGGAAATGGCTGGAAATTAAACACCAATGAAGATGTAAAATAAAATGGGGGGAGAATGTAATACCTCTCCATTGATGTAATATGGTAATGATTTTTTCTTTAATCAAACTGAGTTATGTCACTGTGAATGGAAGATAAGTTTTGAAATACATTGAAATTTTATGTAATTTTTATTCAATAATGAATAAAGAAGATTGGAGCACTTGGGAATGAGACACTTGAGTATGAGATACTTGCCAAAGAAAGAAAAACAAAATTCTCATTAGTAATGGGATTGAGATAACTCTTCGATAATATATTTTAATGGATGGGAGATAAAATACATTAAATCGCTTAGCTGAGGAAATATTCTAAGCATGAATAGCCATAAAGTGTTGCGGGAGAGAAAAGCAAGCTTTAAAGGAAAATCATAGGCCAGTGGAATTAAAAAACACAAAAGCAAGATGTCCCTTAAGGAAAAATTGAATATGGAAGAAAAAATATAGAATATCTATCAAAAGGATCAATAGGATGTATTATATGGTTCTTGCCAAGCTTATTTGAGCTCGAGGAGGACTGGAGGTGATAGTTCAAAGTTGGGAGGAAAAGTGTCCATTCGCGAGTGTTCATCAGGTTCTGATTTCAGTTAGAATTCTTTGGTTAAAAATTTCAGTATTGTAACGATGAAATGATATATTTACATTGTAGGATTTTTAATATTGTAGATGTCTAACTATTAGTTTTTCTATTATAAAAAATAAAAAAATAAATATAAAAATATAAAAAAAAAAAAAAAAATCCAGTAATGGTAAATGAGAAAGGGATAGTTTGATATATAATTTCTGATGTTGTGTATAATTAAAAGGAAGATATATGTATTATATTACTAGGTTTTGTAGGTGGTTACGTGGACATCCTCTATTCATATGGTACATAAATGAAAAAAAAGAAAATAAAATATATCGTAACCAACATTTTGTCTTCACAATAATTTAATGTTATAAATAACTGGTTATGTTTCCTTAAATTTGAAGTATTATGATTAAGTATTGAACATGGTCAATATTGGGTAATATCTATTATAACCTGCAGTATTCGAAAGGACAAATTAGATGGATATATCTAAGAAAGATAAATATAAGCTATTGTAGAACTAGTTAAATTAAGAAAATAAACTTGTTGGTTAGAAGATTTAAATAATAATTAGATTAAATTGACTTGTTTCCTCCTAGGGTCAGTGGAACATCCAGGCTTGGTTTGCAAGAATAAAATGTTGAGTTAATTTTCACTGAGGCCATTTTTGAAGAATAATTATGTTTTTAATTCTTTTGGAACCTAGAATTATCCTAAAAAATAAAACAAGAATTTAGGACTTAAGATTCAAAACAAAACTTAGTTAAAGGAGGAAGAATTTAAGGATGGAATAATCAAATGCATGACTGGCCTACCTAAATTAATGAGGAAATAATATTTCTAAACCCTATAAAATTAACATTATGTAAGGAGAAAAAATATTGGTTGAAGGTAGACTCGTATTCAAGGATATTCACTGGGATATCAGAAAACCTAGGTCACAAAGAATGGAGGCAGTAGGTTGCAGGCGGCGAAAGTGGAAGGAGGCAGCACCTCTGGGCCTGTGGGGCCTGGAATAATGGCAGGGATCTTGGTAGTTGAAGGGGGACCCTCAACAGACCCATTGGGGAAGGAGCACCCAATGGTGGAAACAAAGGTCGCAGGGTCTGGGAAAGAGAAAGTTTCTGAACATGTGGATGAGGGATGGCAAACAAAGGAAATACATTGCCCTGGCCAATGCCTCCCAAAGAAAAATGAAATTTCCCAGGTGCAAGTCAAATCAGAAGCTATGGGACCCCATATCCAATATATGAAATACCATGCCCAAATAGGAAAATTTGTCGGCATATGGCCGTTGGAAAAAACCCTAATATGGTGGATCAATACAACCTCGAAACCAAAATGGCACTATGACCTGAAATTAGGGGAAAAAGGATTATTTAAAATAATATTTGTGAACCTGGAACACAAAAATAGGGTCTTTGATGGAGGTTCGTATTTATACAACTCAGCAAGACTATATTTGACCCTATGGAAGGAACTATTAAATCCAAACAAAGTGGATTTCTCGGTGGCCCTGATCTGGTTGAGACTCTACTCCCTCTCGATAGAATTTTGGCATCCTGATATTCTATAAGAGATAGGAAACACCTTGGGTTCCTTCATCAAGTTGGCTGATAAAACCAACAAAATGAGGTATATATCCTACGCTCGTATATGTGTGTACCTAGATATTTCGAAGGAACTACCAAAAGGAGTGAACTTGACCTGGAAGGATGAGGATTGTTTCCAAGCAACAGACTATGAGCACATCCCTTTCAAATGCAGACGATGTCACGAACATGGCCACTTGTTCCCTGAATTCCCTCTGAATTTCCTGCCTGTAACAGCAAAGAACACTAGTGGGGAGAAGGATCCAGAAGGGTTCGAGAAGGTTGTCAATAGAGAAATACAAGCAAAGAGAAAACCGGGGCTAGAAGTGCATAAGAAACCATAGACACATAGCAAGTTCAAGGCTCTGAACAAGGTCAGTAAGTAAGGGACTAGTGACGGGGTGGGAATTCAGACAACCAACAAGGAGAAATGGGAGCGAGCAATATCGAAGTCATTTCCTCAGGATATCAAAGAGGATATGACCTAAGGGGATGATATAAAATGGGAGGAGACATAGGATATGGACATAGGGGAGTTATACCTAGATGGGATTGAGCAGGCCTGCACAGAACCAAAATGAGGGTACATACCTTTCCAAAAAGTTGCACTATTAAGAGAGGCTATCATCAAATCCAAGAGTTCAAAGACATTAGGAGTGGTTTCATATTCCCTGAAGGTATCTGAAGGAAAAATAGGAGGGAGACATAGTAATGCCTAGAGAATCCAAGAAGTGGGAGGAAAACTGGTGGCATCGAGGCAATAACTAACTATTGAGGATGCATTTCTCGCCATTTCAAAATCTTCCTCATGAAAGTGATTTATTGGAATGTAAGAGGATGTAACATTCAACTTAAAAAAAGAATGATAAAAAGGAAAATAGAGGTGGAGAAACCCTCAATCCTCTTTCTCCAAGAAACAAAGTGCAGTAGAAAAGAACTGAAGAAGATCAATCAATTCATCTGGAAAGGCTCGAAAGTAATGGCGGTGGATGCGATGGGAATGGTTGGAGGGATAGGTATCTTGTGGAACCCGTCGGTTATCTGCATCTCAAAATTTTTGGTCTATCCCCACTCCCTTTCTTCTCACTTTCATGTCTTGGGCACCTCTTTCTGGTGGGTGATATTGAACATCTATGGCCCTTTTCAAATGGCTCTGAAACCGAAATTCTTAGAAGGTATTCAAAATCTTAGGCTCTGGGTAGGGGAAAAGCATTGGATCTTAGGAGGTGATTTCAATATGATAAGGAATCTGGGAGAGAAAAAATGGAGAATCAGGACCCTAAGTAGTATGATTGAATGATTCAATGAATTTATTGAGGAATTTCACTTAGTGGATGTGCAAACTACCACTACCCTATTCACATGGAAAAACAAACGTGCAGGATCCTAACACATTTCCTCTCAGCTAGATCAATTCTTGGTGTCAGAATCTATTTTGATGGGGGGAGGAGAGATTGGGGCCATAGTCCTTCCAATAGAAGGGTTAGATCACTAGCTAGTATATCTGGACTAGCTTTGAATAAGTGGGAATCTGAAATGGCCCTTTCAATTTGAGAGATAATGGCAGTCTCACCCTTATTTCCACAACCTTCTCAGGGAGTGGTGGGGGAATTTTGAGACCCCCTCAAGATCCAAAATGTACTTCATATAGCAGAAACTCAAGTACAAAAAATAGAGGTTGAGACAATGGAACAAAGAACCCTTCGGCAATATACAAGAGGAAAAATAGGGAATAGAAGGACATATAGAGGAACTACAACAAAGAGTGATCTAAGGCAGATACAGTGATGAGGAGAAGGAAACAGAATCAAGACTTCTCTTGGAATTGTCCCAAGAAGAAAGGCATGAGGAGATCTTGTGGCATCAGAAATCTAGAAACCTATGGCTCAAGGAGGGGGACAGGAACACGAGGTTCTTTCACAGAGCCACAATACAACATTTCCAGAGTAATCACATATCTTGATTAAAAATCGCCAATGGCCAATATGTGGAAACACAAGAAGATATTGATCGGATTCTTAACCACTTGTTCTCAGGGTTTCTCCATGAGACTGAGGAAGACAAAGGCCTGGATATATACAAGATAACCACCAACATACCCTGCTTGGTGTCGACTAAGAATAACAAGATGTTGATGCACATAATTTAAATGGCAGAGGTGGAGGAAGAGGTTAAGCATATGGAAGGAAGGAAAGCCCCGGGTCCATATGGGTTCATTACCAACTTCTTTCAAAGCTGTTGGGATTTAGTGAAGGACGAAAAATTGGACATTGTGGAGGACTCTCAAAAAATGGTAGGATCTTGAAGGCCTTCAATTCAACCTTCCTCACCCTTATTCCAAAAGAGCATGGAACTGAAGAACCTAGTAAGTTTAGGCTGATAGCGTTGTGTAATTTCATCTATAAAATTATCATGAAATTAATGGCAACTAGATTAAAACCCTTACTCCTAAAGAAAATTTCCTTTGAACAAGCTGGCTTTGTGGAGGGGAAACAAATCCTGGATAGTGTCATTCTTACCCATGAGGTGACCCACTCCCTGAAAAACTCGAGGAATTTAGGGATGATGATAAAACTTGACCTGGCCAAAGCCTACGACAAATTGAGTTGGCAATACATGAGGAAGATGTTAAAAGCTTTCGGGTTTTGCCACGATTGGGTGAAATGGGTCCTAAACCTAGTTTCATCAGATTTTTCTCTATTTTTTTAAATGGTACGCCCTCAAGTACTTTTAGGGCATCAAGGGGAATTAGGCAAGGGGATCCTTTTCCCCCCTTTCTCTTCATATCGATGGCAGAAGGGCTGGGAAAAATTTTGAAGGCTAGCCAAGCGGAAGGGAGGATACGAGGTCTTAGGCTACATGAGGGGGCATCCCACTAAACGCACCAACATTTTATGGATGATACGATGTTGATGGGTCATGCAGCGGTTAAAGAGGCGCAAGGTTTAAAATAAATCTTTGTGTTATTTAAAATATCTAGCGGTTTGGAAGTAAATGACGGGAAATCACAAGTCTATTTCTTCAACACTCCTTTGATAACATGAGGAAAAATTATCAGAATCTTGGGCTTCTCAGAAGGTTCCCTCCCTTCAAAATACTTGGGGGCCCCATTGCTGGACTCTAAGGCATGGAAAAGTACTTGAACATATATCTTAGATAATATGACAACCAGACTGGATAACTAGACTTAGTGAGCACTAAACCTTCCTAGTCGTATAACACTAGTGAAGTTGGTGCTTCATGCCATGCTAATGTACCTCTTCTCATTCCTTGCAGCCCCAAAATCGGTCATTAAGAAAATCAGGACCATCTAGAGAAACTTCCTCTGGGGCAGCACTAAGAACAAGAAGAAATGGATCCTGGTTGACTGCAAAACGGTTTTTATTCCCAAGGAAGTAGGAGGCCTAGGGCTTAGGGACCTGGAAGTAAGTAATTTGGTACTGGGGTTGAAAATCTAGTGGCGTTGGATTGCAAATAAGCCATAACGGTGAGCAGACCTCTAGACGAGTAAATATGCCAGAGGTTGGAACAGATAGAACCTAGTTCAATTCAATGAGGACACTCGAGTATCCATAATATGGAGGGCGGATAATGCCAATCGCAACATAGTAAAAGATCATAGCTTTTGGGAGATAGTGAACGAAGGGGAGGTGGATTATTTGAGGGATGCATGGAAACAACTTCCAAGTGTCCAAGGGCTAGTGGAAACGTCGAGTCTTCAAGAACAGATGCAAAGGAAGGCCTCACCAGGGTCAAATATTTCTAGGACTTTGATGTTGAAGGAAACCCTTATCACCAGTGGAAGAAGGAGGATTGGTTCAGGACTTGCGGCTTGGGAGAAGATACAAGCACTCTCATACAAGTGCTAAGTAAAAGAAAGATAAAAAAGAGTCAGCACCCAGATAATATCATATGGCGATAAAACATAGCCAGTCAATTCAACATATAGGAAGCCTCTAGAATAGTTGGGAAACACCACATGGCACAATCTAAGAAGAAATGGAACAAAGTCTGGAATTTAGGGCTCTGGCCTAAAATATCCACCTTCTTGTGGCTACTACTGAAAGAAAGAGTGTTGAATTGGGAGAACCTACACAAGAGGAGGATGACAAGCCCATCAGTCTGTGTCCTATACCTTTCAGCTACAGAAACCATGAACCACTTGTTCAATGAGTGCAACTGGACCTTGAAAATCTGGATTAAGGGAGATGGGATTTTCAACAGGCCCAACCTGATCCTTGGAAGTCCATCGAGCACTGTTATCAACTAGGAGGTGAACCTCTTCAAGAGTAACCTGTTAAATCAGATATGGGAGCTCACCCCAGGGTTCTTGTTATGGGAAATATAAAAGGAAAGGAATCATCATATCTTTGAATACAAGAAAATATCAGAATAAAAATTCTATGAAAGCATCCCAAGTACATGTGAGAGAGACCCTGGGTCTCAGGAGATGGGGAACGGACGACATTAAGACTAATGGGGAGGAAATTTGCATGCTTCAGGCATGGAAGGTTCAGAACCGTCATAGTATATCGAAAAGGATGGCAAGGTACCTAGTATATCTTTGAGCTTGGACACATGGGAACCTCTCGCAGATCAGATTTTCAAGTTGAATTTTGATGGGGCCTCGAAATGCAACCAAGGAGTAGCTGGGCATGGCGGAGAAATACGGGACAACAAAGGGGAAATACAAGGAATCTCGTGGTGGTACTTGGGAGAGACCTCTAACAATGTAGCGAAGCTAGAAGGGCAGTTGACCGGGCTAGAATTGGAAATCCATCATCAGTGGTGCCCTCTGATCATCGAGGGAGATTCCAGGATTATTATTGATCTTACCCACATACTACTTAATGGGTCCCAAGTGAGAAAGGTTACCTAGAACTAGAAGATGACAACTAGCTTGGAAAGCCTGAGTTCCCTTCTTAGGAGGCACTAGGAGGTCAAGCTCAATTATGTAAGGAGAAAATCCAACAGTCTTGCAAAACTGCTAGCCAACCATGTGGTCCAAGCGAGAGAATAAATTAAATCAAGTGCGGATAAGTGAAGGACTCGGAACTCAAGGAATGATGCGAGAGGATTGTATGAAAGGATCAAGGATACCCCATATGAGGGTGACTAAGGCCCATGGGAGGCAGGAGATGTGTCATGCATGTTGGCCCACTCGGAGGTCAAGCACGTGTAATTTGTATGCAGGCAGCGACGTGGGTGCAGGCATGTCAAAGGAGGAGAGTTTAAGCAGGGGAACAAGGGTGAAAACAATTAGTGGAATGCAACATCGGAAAATGGAGGTGGAGAAAATGGGAATGCAGGATCCTGAGGGAGGGAGGTACCATCTCTGTCCCAGTCTACTCGAGTGTGGATTTATTGCCATCGGAAGGCATAGGGAAGAAGGAAAAGCATAGTGGGGGGGTCAAGATGGGTTTATAAGGATGCGAATGGGACGAGTTGGAATCATCTTAGGCTGGTGCAACAGGGTGAATGGGTAGAAAGGGGTAGGGATCTCAGGAGTGATGCTGGCCATAACGGTAGTGGTCTGTCGACGCTCCATCCTGGAGGGGAGAATGGTGGGTCTTCTAGCTCAAGGTCATCGTTGTGTGGGGAACAGAGCAGGTAGAGGTAGAGGATAGGCGTCCATAAGTAGAGAAGGGGGGAAACACAGGTCTCAGTAGAATAAATATGTAGAATATTGGATTTAGAGGCTCTGTTCTTCACTGAGAACGATGATGAGGATGCCTCCACCATATCCAAAATAGATGTGGACCTCGTCAAGTCCCTGCAGCAGGAGTATGGGGGGGAGGTCGAGGTGCAACCAGTCTAGGTGACACAGATCCTCCTGGGCCATATGATATGTGAGAGGAGGATAATTGGTCAAGCAGTGGAAGAGAACCTCCGCAGCATCAAGGAAGGGCTAGACAAAAGTATCGATAAGATGCAGAACATCTTGATGATTGCAAGGTATCTGGACATTCTGCGACCTGACTGTGGGCCTCCATCGGATGATTTCGGGGACAGAGAAGAGGAGGACGTCATGACAATGCAAGATTCAAAGATTCTGGGAGGGGAGAATCAACATCGAGACTAATCAAGTGCCCTTATTTTTGTTATGATAAGCTACCAGTGGGGTTTTAGCCCTACAGTGTACATAGTTCGATGTCTTAGTAGGTTTAATTGGTTACATGTTTGATTTATGGCTCTTCTACCCATTTTAAGTGTCATTAGACTTTATATTCCTCCAGTTTCCTGTGATGGGTGGAGACGTTTTGATAATTTTGGATACAAGGTCTAGTTTTCGGCTTGTCGACATATCTATGGCTGTAAATATTTAACTAGTTAATAGAAGGAGATCCATAATTGCTGATATATATATATATATTGAAGGTAAAATGGAAATGAGAATGACAGTTTATACATACATATGTTCCTAGAAATTGGGATATATTTACCCTTCTTGATACTGACTCAGATAAATTTAAATATTGAAATCAATAAGTGTGTATTGTATTAAGTATACATAGTTGTTTGCCTGAGGGTAATGGGAACCTTGGGTGTGATGGGTTTAAATCCTAGAAGAAAAAACCAACCCGCACTATGTATTCATTATTGTACATAACACTATGAATAGAAAACCAAAGACCAATCGAGAAGTAACAGACAATAACAATCCATGTAGAAAACCCTATCCATATCATTTTTGGGAAAACAAATAAGTAAATACTTTAACAGTGATAATCACAATAGGGACATAAATAGTCCTTCATAACAATATTACAGTAAAGAAGCACAAGAATTCATAGTGTAATCATAATAAGAATTGGGAATAGTAACTATCAAAAGTAGCTAAGACATTTCTGGTGGGAACGATTACCAATAAAATCCTTCACTAGTGACATATAAAGAAAAGAAAAACTTTATCATAACCTTCAGGTACCTAGTGTAATTATAATTGTCATATGCATTGAAATAGATTCCTTACATACGTGAGAGCGTGTTAATAAAATATAATTACAGTTGTCATATCGTGTTAATTATAAAATATAATTATAGACACGAGAGTGTGGCTATAAATTAGAATTATATACGAGTCAGGAAAACAAATAACACACCTATATGTTCTAGGTTCACATCCCGCAAGTGGAACTAGAAATTCCACATAACGTATAGGAGTACATTTGGGGAACGAGACCCAAATTCACTTTTAAAAGAAGTTCTGAATATAAATAAATTAACCACTGTAATAATCATGGAACCACCCTTCAAGAAGAAGGCCTACATAAAATAGATATAATTTTCCCCAACTTAGCTAGCTAATGCTACTATCACCACATAGAATGTTATTGTCCACATGTATTCCAATAACACTGATATCATAGATTCCAATGAAGTGGGTATCATCGACCTAGAAAAGGCATAAAGTTTAGGGTTATACAACACAACTTAAATGAGGTCAAGAGAGCCTTCATAACCAAATTATTGGTAAAGGAAGTCGCATACCTACAAGTATAACACTTTAAAACTTAGTAATAGAAAATTTGTTGAAATTTAAACCTAATTTCAAACTGGAAATGAGGACAGAAGTTTGAATTCTGATGGGAATTCAAAGGACAGGAGGCAACAGCAATTCTCTCAGTTTTTTGTTAAGAACGCAACCTTGCAATTCAATTTTTGTTAAAGGCCGTAGCCATTGTTTGCAAGGAAATCCATGGTTCAATCCACACCATCCCGCTTCATAAACTTCTGCAAGCCTGCCATTAAAACTTCAACAACCATCGTTTGTATTTGCCTTGCATTCATTTGATTTGAAAACTCCATGTCACCTGCATGGAACCCACCTCCGCCAAGTCAAAAACCAATAGCCAATCACGCAACGATCACAAGAGTTGAAGCCGAAGTCACAGGAGCCAAAAATGGATGCGATAAGATGTTTAACCGTTTTTTAATTATGTTTTGAATTCCGCCAATGTGTGTACCTTCTGACCAATAGCAACCTTATCGCAAGTTTTGAAGTCTAGTCAGCATCACTCAAAATGGATGCAATAGTTTATTAAAAGATTTTTTTTTTGAAGTTGAAATCCGTGATGAAGTTGTATTAAGGTTTTAGACTTTAGTATTAAAATTTGTAATGTTTTATGGTTTTATTAAAACGCCGCGACATATTTTTAGTTCTTTGAACTTTGGTTATAAATATTTCATAATATATATTGTAAATATATTACATTTACAATATATATGAATATTTTAATGAAACGTAAAAGTAATATACATATGCCATGTGCCTTGTATAAAACATATTTTTTCCCTAATGCATAAAAAGACAGAGTGTGAAAATGCAGTGACTGTGTTAAAACAAAAGAAGACAAAGAGCAGAAAATAGATTCTATACAACACTGTGTTTTGTAGCAGCCAATACAAAAAAAAAATTGTAATCCAGAACTTCGTTCTAAAGGAAAGAATCTCATTTTTGTAACAATTTTGTTTTAATGAAATAGAAGTGTTTTAATCCATTTCTGCCCACAATTTTTTTTTAATCTCTGTGTAAGCATAGGAATTATGTTTTTCCTCTCTGTTGTTCATAATATTCAGAAATTCCAACATGGTATCAGAGCTAGTCTAGGCTCTTTGCATTTTCCAAAGAAGCTGAAGGAAGAAGGAGTTGTTGAAGTTTTCGCCAGCAGTGTGAAGGCTAACAAAGCTAGGTATTTATCAAGACAGAGTTTTGTGTTTGTTTTTAAAGAGTGCAGTCTAGAGAAGTCTCCTGAAGACAAATTTTAATCTCTCAGTAGTGAGAAGGTTCATTTAAGAAACACAGACAAGTTTAAAAGCATAGTTCAGTGAGCTAGCCATGGCAAGAGCCAGCACAAGCACGAGTATGGGAAATACTCAACTCCTACAATTTAATGGGAAGAACTGTGACTATTGGGCAATCACAATGAGAGCCTTTTTTCCCTCTCAAGATTTATAGGAGCTAGTTGAAGATGGTTTAGAAGAACCGGCGGATGAACAAGCATATAATGCATTAACACAGGCAGAGAAGGATTTTCTGAAGAGTAATAGGAAGGACTCAAAATCCCTCTTCTATCTCTATCAGGCAGTACATGAAAGCATATTACCAAGGATTGAAGCGGCCAAAATGTCCAAGGATGCCTGGGATACCCTCCAGACAGCCTATCAAGGTATGGAGAAACTAAAGACAACAAAGATTCAATTAATGAGAAGAAATTTTGAAGTCATTTTCATGAAAGATTCTGGTACAATAGACTCATTATTCACATTGTTAATTGGGTTGGTCACCCAAATGAGATCTCATGGAGAGACCATAGAAGAAAGAAGAATAGTGGAGAAAGTGTTGAGAAGCTTACCCTCAATATTTGATGTGATAGTATCAACCATTTAAGAGACAAAGGATCTCTCAAAGTTTACTGTTGATGAGCTTCATGCATCATTAATGACACATGAACAAATATTGGGCAGAACAACAAACTCATCTTTGGATTGTGCCTTCAAGACCCGAATGTCCTTTGGAAGAGGAATATGTCAAGGAAGAGGAAACTACAAAGGAAAAGGAAGAGGTAGAAGCCAAAACATAGGTAGAAACAGCCCTACAAATACTAGTCGAAGGGATAGCAATCAAAGTCAGAATCAAAGCCAAGGCAGCAGCCAACAAGGTGGAAAAAATCAAGCACATGGACAAAGGTATGATAAATCCCAAGTCCAATGTCATTACTGTAATAAGTATGGCCATTATTCCAATGAATGTAGGAAGAAACAGAGTGACATGGGTAATAGACCCAGTGAAAATTTTACAAAATAAAATATCAGCCAAGAGAATTTATTTTTGGCATGTAATATGGCTGAAGAGAAGGATGAAGATATGTGGTTTCTAGATTCAGGATGTAGCAACCATATGACTGGAAACATTTCTATGTTTTCCATGATTGATGAAAATGTGAAGTCTCAAGTAACATTGGGGATAGATAGTAAATTCTTTGTCATGGGAAAAGGTAGAGTAAGTGTTTTGACAAAGAAAGGAGAAAGAAAAACCATATTAGATGTTTATTATGTGCCTGGTATGAAGTGTAACTTTTTGAGCATTAGACAGCTCATTCAGAAACGCTACAAGGTATTCTTTGAATATGATGTATGCACCATCATGGATAGACCACCAAGCAAGCAATTCATTGCAAAAGTGAAGATGACAAGAAACGGAATGTTTCCTCTCAAAATGAGAGAAGATTTGAAGAAAGGAGTCGCAATAGTAGCAGGAACACAAGAGATTTACCAAAAAGAAGCAAAAGATGAAAACTGGTTATGGCATTTGAAATTTGGACATCTCAACTTTGGAGATCTGAATTTGTTGCACATAAAAGGAATGGTAAAGGGATTACCATTGATTGAGAAGCTAGACAACCTTTGTGAAGGCTGCATCTTGGGCAAACAACATAGAGAAATATTTCCATCAGGAAAGATCATAAGAGCAAAGGCACCCTTAGAAATTGTCCTTTATGATTTGTGTGGACCAATGCAAACACCATCACTAGTAGGCAGCCATTATATGTTGACCTTTATTGATGATTACACAAGAAAAACTTGGGCTTATTTCTTGAATTTGAAGAGTGAAGTGTTTGAGAAATTCTGATACTTTAAAGCTCTAGTTGAGAACCAAGGTGGGAAGCATATTAAGGTCTTAAGAACAGATAGAGGAGGAGAATATATCTCCAAATAATTTCTACATTTTTTGCAAAGAAAATGAGATTCATAAACAATTTACAGCAAGTTATACACCGTAGCAAAATGGATTTGTTGAAAAGAAAAATAGAACCAACATGGATATGGTAAGAAATATGTTGAAGACAAAACATTTTCCAAATGAATATTGGGCTGAAGTTGTACATTGTGCAGCATATGTGATGAATAGATTCCCAACAAAGAATGTTATGAACAAAGTTCCGAAAGAAGCATAGAGTGGTATAAAACAGTTTGTCACCCACATGAGAGTATTTGGTTGTGTAGCTTATGCACACATTCCAGATCAGCTAAGGAAGAAGTTGGAAAGTAAGGGGGAGAAGTGCATATTTGTTGGATACAGTGAAGAATCCAAGGCATACAGATTTTGTAACCCATCTACCAAGAATTTTATGATAAGAATAAATGTACAATTTATTGAAGAAGAAGCTTGGGATGGAAGCATTGAGAAAATAGTGAATGTAAAAATTTGTTTTTCTCATGTTGAAGATGAGGAAGAAATGGTTGAAAGACATCTCTCATTAGCAGCACCACCTGTACCAACACAAGGACAGCAAGGGACACCACAAGTAGGTATGAGAACACCTTTGAGAAGCGATGACAGTGCTGCTCCAAGCACATCACAAGGAGTAGATTTGAGTGCTTCTACAAGCACAAGTTTAGCAAGTGAAAGAGGAACCAGATTCAGAAGTCTAAATGAAATCTATGAGCAAGAGGCAGAAAATGAAGGTATGAACTCTTTATTTGCATTGTATTTCCATGTATATGATCCTATTCATTTTGAAGAAGATGTAAAATAGAAGAAATGGATAGATGCTATGGATGAAGAGATTAATGCCATAGAGAAAAATAAGACATGGGAACTAGTTGATCTCCGAAAAGGAAAAGAAGTAATTGGAATAAAATGGGTCTACAAGACCAAAAGAAATTTTGAAGGTAAGATTGAAAGGCACAAGGCCAGACTTGTTGTCAAAGGTTACAAGCAGCAACAAGGAAGATATTATGAAGAAATATTTGCACCGGTTGCAAGAATGGAAACAGTAAGAGCAGTGTTGTCCATAGCAACACAACATAAGTGGAAATTTTACCAAATGGATGTGACATCAGCATTTCTAAATGGAGTATTGATAGAAGAGGTATATGTTGAACAACCTCTGGGATATGAAAAAGAAGGCCAAGAGCACAAGGTATCCAGATTGAAGAAAGCTCTATATGGGCTAAAACAAGCACCAAGAGAATGGTACAGTAGGATAGATGCCTATCTACTGGAAAATTATTTTGAAAATTGTTAAGGAGAACCCACATTATACATCAAGGAAAAATATGGTAAGATGCTCATTGTTTTTTTGTATATTAATGATGTGATATTCATAGGTAATGATGTTTATCTCATTGATAATTTTAAAACAGTCATGAAGGATGAATTTGAGATGCCTTATATGGGATCACTGAGATACTTCTTAGGAATAGAAGTAAAGCAAAATTAAAATAAAATTTTTGTTTCTAAAGCTAAATATGTGAAATAAGTTTTAGAAAGATTTAACATGCAGGATTTCAAGGTAGCAATTGCTCTTACAATGATGGGATTGAAATTGAGAAAAGAAGACAGCAGCAAGGATTTTGATCCAAGTTTGTATAAGAGCATAGTTGGAAGCCTTATGTATTTGACTACAACTAGGCCAGATATTATGCATGTTGTAAGTTTAATTTCCATATTTATGGAAAGGCCAAAGGAGGCACATTGGGAAGCAGCAAAAAGAATTCCGAGGTATGTGAAAAGAACAAAGAGGTATGGAATTTTATACACCACTTCAGAAAATTTTGAATTGATTGGATATACAGACAGTGATTGGGCTGGAAGTATAGACAACAGGAAAAGAACCTCTGGATATATGGGATCAGGAGTCATTTCATGGGCTTCTAAGAAATAGTCAATTGTGGCTTTATCAACAGCAGAGGCAGAGTATGTGGCCACTACAGCAGTATCATGTTAAGCAATATGGATGAGGAGAATGTTGAGAAGTTTGTGTCATGAATAGGTAAAAGGCACAACAATGTATTGATCAAGGTGTTTTAAGTTCTATTACTATGCATTTGGAATCATACAATGAAGGCATAAAATTTAACAAAATAAAAGTGACTCTCGAAATCCATCTTGTACTTTTGCTATTGTTATTAATAACACTTGTGGGTTTTGTGAGGGGTTAAATTTATATATATATAACTTTTTTTAATTCTATGGAGAGCCATCACAAAAATGAAAACAAGAAACATATCTAGAGGTAGAAAAATGACCAAACAAAACCCATATGGAAGACACTAAAATAATTTTAATTTGTGAAACTCATGGTGATAAACTATAGAATTAATTCAAGAAAGTCATGGACTTTTTATAGTGGAGACACTTCCTTACAATTTCTATAGTTTTAGGGCTACAATGCGACATTTTACAGTTGTTGTACTAGAGATAAAATTATTTCTATGTAGTTATATATTCTTCCTTTATTTGTGAGCTTTAGATAGCATTTATTCATAATTGGCCCTTTCCATGGTTTCTTATGCCCCATTTTAAAGGATTCACTAATTACATTCATTATGATTAGTCTAGTTATTGAGAAAATTTGATTATCTAATGATTCCCCTTGATCATTCCTAAAAATTATTACTTAGAACAATAACCACATCTCATATCATTTCTTGAAAACATAATTTGTCATTTATGTGTTTTCTCACTATGCCTTTGTTTGACACTTCAACACATTTTTTTATCCCCAATTTTTATTGTCAAAATTTTCATGGGTATACTCAACTAAATAAAAGCTTGATGACTTTTACCATGTTTCTCATCTCTTATTCTTCTTGGATTTTGATTACTATGCTTGGATTTTCCTTTTCTCCACTTCCATGTTTCTTGTTCTTCTTGGATTTTAATTACTATGCTTAGATTTTCCTTTTCTCCACTTCCATGTTTCTCACTTTTATTAGAGATTAACTTGCTCACCTTTTTAAATGAAAACTTGAATTCTTGGTTTTCTAAATATCCTCCAAAGGATTTGCACTGTAAGTTTAAACATACTATTAGAATGCCAATGTATTTTCCACTTGATTATAATTTTTATTACTCAAGGTGTATTTGATTTAATGGGGAAACCCTCCTACTACATGTTCCCCTTCAAAATTGGGCTTATATTTTGTGGTGAATCAATATTCACAATCAATGTGGGTTCACACTCAATAAAGGGAGATGGGATTTTACAACAATAAAAATCATATTTAAGAAAACCTTTCATTGCATACCTGGATTAGTTTTAGATAAATTTATAGGGGTTAAATTTCACCTATGAGATAATTTTCTATGTTTTTTTTTGCCCAAAAAATCATCAAATTATTTTTTTCTAAAAAATATATTTAAAATTTGCATCATTAAGATGTAGTAATATTTTTCAAATATTTCCCCTTTAGTAAAATTTTCCACACATGCACACACAAAAAAAAAACATAAGATAGAACATAATACAATATATGAATGATGAGTTTAACATAATAGGAGAGAGCACCAATGTATCAATTATGAATTTATGTGTATTATATCAATTTGTGTCCCTCTATTTGGATTACAATGCTATATTTAGATGTCACATCTCTACAATTTACTACTGTTAATTTTTTTTTAAATAAATATTCCTCCTACTATCATGCATATTATTATTCTCTTCCTAGGGTTCTATGGAAAGTAATACAATGCACCACCATACATTTTCTATAAAGTTGTTAGCACATATATATTTGTAGACTTATCCAATGTTTTACCATATCATAAATCCGATTTTATATCTCTGCTATACTTCTTATTTTCATTTATCGTTTCTGGACTCATCATTATTGATATTATTTGGATTGTTGTACAGTTATATGAGGTGGCACATTGCTAAGGTCTGTCACATTATTTTGATCTATTGGCCCTGTAAAAATTTCCCTAATACAAAATTTAAAATTTCCCTAATATAAAATTTATGTTTATGTATTGATCCCAACCCTATTCAACTTTATTTCCATTCCTTTGCCACCTCTATTCCTGGTGTTCTTGCCTTGGTGCTTCTCAGCTATGTTTCAATTCTTGGTTTCAAAGTGGTGAAATTTACCCAATTCTCGGGTTTCTTTTTCAACACCACTTACGAACAAATCCATGGCTTCCATTGCTTCTAGGTCATACTTAAATGAGGCACATAGATACATTGTGACTCTTTCCACTACTCGTTTCAGTCGCTTCGACCAAGGTAATATCTTTGCATGTTTATGGTGTCATTTAACTTGTATGGTTCCAGTTTTTTTATATAGTTCGTTGTTATAGTAATAGGAACTCATTCAACTGTATAAAATTAGATCTTTTTATTCTCTCTCGCCAACTAGGTGCATGGATACCAAGGCTCTCTTCGGTAATTACCCCTTGGGCTTGTTTATCTCTCACATGTAATGCATTTTCCACCTACTGACAGAGGGTTCTGTTGTTTTAATTTTTTTATTTCTTAGATTAATCCTTAGCAAATATTCTTCACTCGATTAGGTATCGTGGGTTGTGGCCTAGAGTCCCTAGAAGGTTCATCTCTCCATTATATTCAACGTTCAACGTGGAAACCCTGCTTAACCGACCACAATGGTACCGTATTGGAAGAATCCCCAATTGTATATGCGAATTTGGTTACCTATGTTGCAACACTATACTTTAAGTTATTTTATTTACGAGGAGAGCTTAAATCTAAGTCATTATTTTTCAAGGTATGCGCTCAACCAAGGATCCCATCAATTATAAGAATATCTAAACGTGTGGCTTTCAATTTTTCTGAGCATATTGTTGTCTAGTTACAGGTTGACTCTTAACTAATTTTTTTTGGAATTTCTGAATATTCGAATAACATAGAGGAAAAATATAATCCCTTTGCTAAAGTAGAGAATTCTTGGCAAAGATTAAAAAAATTGTGGATAGAGATGGATTAAAATACTTCTATTTCATTAAAACAAAATTGTTACAAAAACAAGATTCTTTACTTCAGAATGAAGTTCTGGATTATAAAAAAAAAATCTTGTGTTGGTTGCTACAAAACACAGTGCAACTGCTCTCTGTCTTCTTTTGTTTTAACACAGTCACTCACTGCATTCTGTCTTTTTCTGCTTTCGGGAAAAATTAAGTTGCATATGTATATTACTTTTACGTTTCATTATAATATTCATATATATTGTAATAGCAGTTGCCCCAGGAGGTGCAAGGAGATAGGATTATTGCTTGTTAATTATTAATTTTAAGTAATTGTAGTTTTTGAGATGAAGGAGATTTTGTAGAATTTTTCACAAAGATGATGTTAAATTTTCAGTTGTGCAGTAACAGGCTTATTGTTCAATTCTCAGTTATGCAGGTAGAGACTTATTTGACGAGTTGTGTAGACAGTCTGAGATGCAAAAGTGATCTAAGATTTGTGGTCAATATCCAAGAATCTTGTTACTTAGCAGAAAACAAAGTACATGAAAGAACAATTACAACATAACAATAAAATGCAAATATCTACTGTGAAGTAAATAGCCATCTTGAAGAAGTAAATGAGGACTTACATTCTTCAATCTATGTCATAACATAAATGTATATTCTAAGAAAAAGATTATTGTGGCCATGTTGTAGGAGCTCCTTCTTCAGCTACGACCACTCACATTAGCCTTATTACAATATTTTCCATGTTGCAGTTTCCTTTGTATTCCTGTTACTATTAAGCATGGCTGCATTAACGTTACTGCTACTGCATTATTTCATCAAAATTAGGTAACTGAAAGTGCCTTGAAATTGATGGGGTTGGCATGGTACTAGTAATCTCATTATCCCTAACAAGCTTGAGGGTGGGGTGAATTGTATTTCAAAGCAAAAAGGGTAATGGGGCTATAGTATTTATACCAACAAGGCACAAATCCAGTCATGAAGCTTGAACAAATTTTATACACATTTGCCCATTCAAATACCATTTTTTAATAAACATGTTTCATGAAACATGAAATGTAATTTCAAAAATAATAAAATTAAAATTTCAGTACTTTATAGTAATTGTAAAAGTGATTCCCATCATTCATGAATCATGATGTGTGAATTCAGTACTTTACAGTAATTGTAATGTTTGTAGGCATGTGTTAGAGCGAAAATTAATTGCACATTCCTCTGTATTTTATTCCAAGAAATATTTGTAACTCTGTTTGCTCAAATAAATCCTCCAGAAAATCACAAATTTAGTGATCAGTACAGAAGTGTTAGCATCTCCAACCCTTTAGCCCTTCTCATGAGCTAGAAAAACATAAATTTGATCAATATTTCTGCCCAGCATAAAATTTGGTTGACCCATGTATGAGACATTCGTGTTAGCCAAGAATGCCACCTTTTCTTTAAGCTCTGCCAATTATGATTGAATTTGGACACCGACTAAATTTATTCCCCAAAGTAACTTTGACTGTGATCAATCTGTCTGGAATTGATATGATTGAATTAGTTAAGGTCACTGATGGATTTTTTCTATTGAGCAATCTACCTGGAATTGATATTTTTGCATAGCAAAGGATCCCCCAGACCAGATAATTGGAGCTTCCTTTTAACGAGAATCAAACGATCCGTCTTATGCAGTGACAACAGTTTGAATAGTTGTACCTATTGATAGTGAAAGCCACTTTTAAAATTGGATGAAGATTCAATCAATTATACCCATTTGCAAAAGCCTCATATCCCATTTAGAATCAAATTGTCTTACCAATACAGTATGCAAGCCTGAACGCTTTCCTGCAGTTATATTCTGGAGATTGTCATCAAAGAAAATTTGCAAGAAAACATAATAGAGTTAGACCCTGTTACAATGAGAAGCGTAAGGTATAAAAAAATGGATGCTATATGCTATGCCATAAGCCATAAATAGTTTTGTGATGTTGAATTGCAGGTTGCCAGATTGTTTTGAGACTAGATTACGACTGAGTACAACAGTCCCTTTGTAGCTCGTATTTTCTGAAAAGGGGGATGTTTGGGAACAAATGTATAATTAAGCAGTATGTGGGATGTGATCGGACTAACAAGTATCTCTTCTTGTTTAAACATCTCTGTCACACACCTTCAGCTTTATGTTTTGGGATTGTTTTATTGCTGAATATTGTGTGTAGAGATAAGTGGGTAATTGGGCAGTATGTGGGACATGATCAGAGCAACGTATGCATCTCTTTCTTGTCAAAATACCACTGCAACATAGCTTTCCAAAATAAAACTAATTCATTCACCCTGTGGCTTAAATTTATATTCATACATCATCATTACATCATCATTACTGGGACAAGAAGAGAGATCTTTGAGGCTTGAGAAACAAGGTTTCAGTCTCGTAAATTTGCAAAAGGTCTCTTGGCAGAGTGCTATCCAATAAAATCATAAGAACCCATACAGTAATTATGGATAGTATTTCTCAGATGCTCTGCAGACATTCTAGGAAGCAGGTTTTGATTTAAAGCAGCTCATAACTTCAATATTAAGCTACTTGCTAACCAATTACAGATAAGGGGGTTGCATAATTCCCCAGTAATCAGCTATAGAAGGCCCCCAATGCTAAAAAACAGTCATTTTAACCTTAAAAGTTGAAATAACATGTTGAATTACATGAACACGAATACATTGGGGGTATTGAATATGAACATGAAGCCCATGTCCAGCTGGATCTGATCACTTTCAAGTTGCAAAGTTGGAGATGCATATAACAAGCTCATGTAAATGCCTAGGAATTAAATAGGAGCTCTCTAAATATGCAACTAAAAGCTTCCCAGTGTGCATTTCAGACCCTTATTTAGATTAAAATCTAAAAATTAATATTTCCCCCCCAAAAAACCGAACACTCTAAAATTACATAAATTTTGAGGCGCAGATTAGCTACAAGATTTACCTACGATGCTGAAGGAAAATGACCATCAAAATATTTAGTTCCATACCGTTCTTTGAGGATCAGCGTTTGCAAAATGAAGAGCCTGCTGAATTATCCTTATAAATTTCCAAAAAGAAGGCCTAGGACTTTATCATGTGGTGTCATGATATAAATAATTTGAAGTGATCCATATGATCTTACAATTTTGCTCTCATGCATGCTTAATAACATGTTCTTCAGCATAGGATGTGGTCTAACATTCTCATATGGCAATCTTCCATGAACAAAACTGTATAACAAATATTTGTTTCAAGTGAGTGAAGCAGGATAGCGTTAGTTGCTGCTATGTTACTTTTTGCCTTTTTTAACAAGGTTCATTTAGTGGTCAGAACCCTTGGTACTAGATGCGCAACAATTTGGCTAAGATACAAAGCCATTGAATTAGTTCCATAGCAGGTTTTAAAGAATAACCTGGTTGAATGTAATTATAATTTATTAGGTACAAATGTATTGTCAATATAAGTAGCCATCATCACACACAAAACCAATCGTTGCAGTATGTTGCACGTTATCAACTTCAACGGCTACCAATCTATAGAAAATCATTTTGCCTCAGAGGAGCACAGGCATCATGAGTAGGAACAGACATGTCCTTTGGAGAAGGCACAAAAACAAAAAGGAACATTACATACAAGTTACAACGTAACAAATTGTGCTAGTGAACAAGTGGATATAATGTACAATGTCAATAACTCAAGTACGGTGAGCAGAATAATTTGGCCATGCTTTAGAAAATATAGCAATTTTGATAGTATGTAAAGCTTAAAGTTAGCTAGGGTTTTAGGAGATTCTTTGAATATATAATACGTTACCATGGTCTAGAAAATCTAACATTTTCTTTGCTAATGAGGGTATATGGATTTCTTGTTTCAGCTGAAGGAAGAAAATATAGCAATTTTGATAGTATGTAAAGCTTAAAGTTAGCTAGGGTTTTAGGAGATTCTTTGAATATATAATACGTTACCATGGTCTAGAAAATCTAACATTTTCTTTGCTAATGAGGGTATATGGATTTCTTGTTTCAGCTGAAGGAAGCCAATAACCTCATATTCAGAAGTGGTCCCTTCTTTCTAGGACCTTCACGTCTGTATCTGAATCATTGGATATTAGAGTTCAACCCAGAAGAAGATCTCCCTACAGCGATCCCAGCTTGTGTCCATCTTCCATATCTGCTGCTCATACTCTCAGATGATCCAACCTTTCAACTAATTGGAAACAATACTAGCAAGTATATTGTAACTTGTTAAAGTGGCTCCAAAGGCATTTTAGTAAGCATGCACCTGCATATACATTGAAGTGGATATAGAAAATGGTCTACATGGGGCTACCCAGCTGAACTTAGAAAATTAATGCCATCTTCAGGAATTGATCTATGAGTAATGATCGTTCAAGTGCAACTGGTGCCATGAATATGGCCACTTTGCCAAGCATTGCAAGAAAGGCAGCCTCATCAAGCCTAGTAGGATCTAGTGCTTCCCACTAAAGTAGAGCAGCCCATGCAAACAATGAATAGGTAAAAGAGAGGGCAACCCTCACTTCATCCAACTCAAATCCGATGGGAAATTGCTTCAAGGTTATAGATCCAAGTAATAAAGAGGAGGTTGAGGATGTTTAGAAGGCAACTTCGTTTGAGGTACTTGAAGAGGAAGAGGAGGATATCACACTATATGTGGAAAAGCAAGGTCCAAAGGGTAATGAATCAGCAAAAGAAGCCCCCATCAGAAGAGGTTGCAATCGGAAAAGGGGAAGAAGAGGTGACCAAGTGAACTCTTTATGTGGGAATCCCTCACTGGAAGCCCTCCCCTTCATTCAACTCGCATTTGTTCACTAGAGGTCAAAAGTTGAAGAAAAAACTGCCAGAAAGAGAAGCTGATAGAAACAACGCTCTGGGATCCCAAACCTTGTTGGCCAAATTAGGCTGTGCCCTGAGTTCTCCAAAAAATTCTAAGGTATGTTCTTCCAATGTATCTTGCTTTGCAAGCAACTGGTCAGATAGTTTAAAAGTCTTCGGACTATCAGGCAAAGGCAGATAAGAAGGAAAGCTTGCATGCCCCAGGGCCCAAACCAGTGTTACTCAAGGCAACACGCTGCACCACTATGGCTAGCCCCAATTTTCTAATGGGCTGGCCGCTGTACAGCTATAATCACAGCCCATACTCACCTTCCCCCTACCCCTGGCCCCCCAACTTTCTTCTTTGCTATCAAAAATCCATAACCGTTATTGACAATTGTTTAAAAAAAAAACAATGGATCTATGCCAGTCACTAGAAAACTTGGGAAATCTCTCAGACTTTGTTAATAGGAAGGGCCTGATCTTATTCAATTTCATTCTCTAGTATCATACAAATGAATCAATTATATCTTAATCCCTGACCAATATGTATCTAAAAATTCGTCATTATAAAACAAAACAAAACTGAAAATAAAGTTCAATTTCTACGATATTCATGGGGATCTAGGGTGGCACTTTTGAACTAATGCTGCCAAAATTTTTTGGAGGAATATCTGGTATTTGGTTAATTTTTCATTTTTTTGCAGAAGAATCCCCATTTCAAAACATTTGTCAGCCTTAAATTTTATAGGATCATAACACAATTGCTAACCTTAAATTTTATTGGATCAAATTTTTTGTATGAAAAAATGCCAAATTTTTCTATAAATAGAAATAAAATCCTGAGCCTTGAAGCAAATATTTACAAATATATCCCCAGATATTTGTTAAACATTTTGAAATTACAGAATATGCTAAGACATTCACACTTACCAGATAATTCTTAAACTTTACCTAAATTAACTGCTCGCAGCGGAGAACATCAAGAAACTGAACCAAATTCCTAATCTTTCCCACTTGAAAGCAAATGAATTAACTATAAAAACTCTTGAAAAATATTTTATAGATGTCCCTAGATGGCATAAGACTGTTATTCTTCATTTCATTGACCAGCTGCAATGCATGGTCAGTCCTGTCAGCCTGGGTGAAGCCATTAATCAGAGTAGTATAAGTCGCGCTATTGGGCACAATTCCTTTAGCCTTCATCTCCTCCATCGACCCCATAGCTTCGTCCAGTAGACCCGCATCACAGAGCCCCTGAATCAAACTAGTGTAGGTAAAAACATCAGGGGCCACCCCCTTCTCAACCATGAGAACCTACATTTCTCTGGCAAAATTGAGCTCGCCCATTTTACAGAGCCCGTCAATGAGAGAATTGTAGATGACAACATCACAAGAACAGCAGCTTCATAAAAATTTCCCTGTTGACAGAGCCCGTGAATGAGAGCCGTGTAAGTAGCATTGTTGGGAAAGCAGCGAAGATCTAGTATTTGGTTAATTTTTCGTTTTTTTGCAGAAGAATCCCCATTTCAAAACATTTGTCAGCCTTAAATTTTGTAGGATAATAACACAATTGCTAACCTTAAATTTTATTGGATCAAATTTTTTGTATGAAAAAATGCCAAAATTTTCTATAAATATAAATAAAATCCTGAGCCTTGAAGAAAATATTTACAAATATATCCCCAGATATTTGTTAAACATTTTGAAATTACAAAATATGCTAAGACATTCACACTTACCAGATAATTCTTAAACTTTACCTAAATTAACTGCTCGCAGCGGAGAACATCAAGAAACTGAACCAAATTCCTGATCTTGCCCACTTGAAAGCAAATGAATTAACTGTAAAAACTCTTGAACAATATTTTATATATGTCCCCAGCTAGCATAAGACCGTTATTCTTCATTTCATTAACCAGCTGCAATGCATGGTCAGTCCTGTCAGCCTGGGTGAAGCCATTAATCAGAGTAGTATAAGTCACACTATTGGGCGCAATTCCTTTAGCCTTCATCTCCTCCATCGACCCCATAGCTTTGTCCAGTAGACCCGCATCACAGAGCCCCTGAATCAAACTAGTGTAGGTAAAAACATCAGGGGCCACCCCCTTCTCAACCATGAGAACCTGCATTTCTCTGGAAAAATTGAGCTCGCCCATCTTACAAAGCCGGTCAATGAGAGAATTGTAGATGATAACATCACAAGAACAGTAGCTTCATAAAAATTTCCCTGTTGACAGAGCCCGTGAATGAGAGCCGTGTAAGTAGCATTGTTGGGAAAGCAGCGAAGATCAGGTATTTGGTTAATTTTTCATTTTTTTGTAGAAGAATCCCCATTTCAAAACATTTGTCAGCCTTAAATTTTATAGGATCATAACACAATTGCTAACCTTAAATTTTATTGGATCAAATTTTTTGTATGAAAAAATGCCAAATTTTTCTATAAATAGAAATAAAATCTTGAGCCTTGAAGAAAATATTTACAAATATATCCCCAGATATTTGTTAAACATTTTGAAATTACAGAATATGCTAAGACATTCACACTTACCAAATAATTCTTAAACTTTACCTAAATTAACTGCTCGCAGCGGAGAACATAAAGAAACTGAACCAAATTCTTGATCTTTCCCACTTGAAAGCAAATGAATTAACTGTAAAAACTCTTGAACAATATTTTATAGATGTCCCCAGCTGGCATAAGACCGTTATTCTTCATTCATTGACCAGATGCAATGCATGGTCAGTCATGTTAGCCTGGGTGAAGCCATTAATCAGAGTAGTATAATTCACGCTATTGGGAGCAATTCCTTTAGCCTTCATCTCCTCCATCGACCCCATAGCTTCGTCCAGTAGACCCGCATCACAGAGCCCCTGAATCAAACTAGTGTAGGTAAAAACATCAGGGGCCACCCCCTTCTCAACCATGAGAACCTACATTTCTCTGGCAAAATTGAGCTCACCCATCTTACAGAGCCCGTCAATGAGAGAATTGTAGATGACAATGTGGAGTACTAAAAAGGTATGATTTTGATGATTACTTCAATGACTTTTTAATAGAATTTGTGAACCTTTTGTATCATGAATTTGGAAAGTAATAAGGAACTATAACAAAACATGTGAGAATCGATGTGTATAACTTAGCCACTGATAATGGTTATTTTCTATACAGGAAAAGGAGAAAATGAAGAGTTGCCGCTCCAAAGGAAAAGACAAAGTGGAGATAACTGCTGTCTCTCTGGATGAGGACCGAACGCAAACATAGGGAAACAGATCAAAGTAAATCGGCTCGGGAAAGAAGGAGAGGACACCAGCTCAGCGCAACAGCAAAGATAGGATGAAGAGTTAACAGTTTGGCGAATCCCTCAGGATCGAAGATCCTGAGGGATCGCTGCTTTATTTATCTAGTTGCTTGGACATTTCCGCCATCGTTTTTTATATAAAGACAGCACTGTTAGCTTGATGGGAGATAGATGATAGCGGGATAGGATACGTTTTATGTAATCTTCTGTAAAGCATCAGACTTGGTTATTAAGTTTCGTTGAAGACTGGTTCGATGTATTTTTGATCAATGCATTAATGAAAGATTGGTGATTATTCCATCTTCGCGTCTGCGTTAACTTAAAGCGGTGTATCCTTGGAGGCTAAGGGACCGGCCCCGAAGGACACTTGCTTCTGTACCATTACAGCTTCACTTCTGTGTGGTTTGTTTATTCTTGTTATTTGATCATTTGATATACTTTACAAGTTCATGTGATATGCTCTGTTCAAGTTTAAATCATTAAAGTTTCGACAGATAGAACTGTATGTTGACTCTGTATCAAGTTATTTATCCTTTCAAGAGTTAATTGCACATTCTTACTGTTATATTACAGAGCTGTTATACTCAAACGTTCGTGTGGTGTGCGTTCCTAATTTATCAGTGCTGTTCTATAATTCATTCGTTGTTATTGCTGTTCCATTAGTGTGATCTGTGTAAATCGCCTTTAGAGTGACAGAATGTTCTTTGATTGCAAAGAGTGGATAGATTGAGTTTGGTTATAACCCGCGGGACTTAGTTATTCAATTGCTGTTCCATTTTAGAGTTGTTGTTCCATTTCAGAATTGTGGTTCAATCCTTTATTTGCTTTGTTGTTCCATTTACTTGCAGTTGTTGGTTTGTTGTGAGAGATGATCTAAGGCTGTAGTGAGCAGTAGCAGTTACTGTCTAGCTCCCAGGCTTGTGATCCATGCTCTAATTCATTTTTCATCAGTTTCTGAAGGGATGGTTTATCATTGCCGAACCCTTGACTGATAAGTTATTGAGTTTTCTGAGTGTGTAATTTATTTCTTTAAAGTAATTTGATTTCAGTTAAGCATCCATTTACTCTTGTATTTCATAAGCACTGTACTACTAGCATTACTCTGACAAATGAGCCTCGGATTGAGTCACTCTTTGTAATGACAAAACGCTCTCGGGTTGACATATTAATGTGAGGTAATTAGAGGTGAAAGAGACCCTTTTTATAGCTCTACATTTTGGCGCCGTTGCCGGGGAAAGAGTGAAGCCATTTGTCTTTCTCAGAGTGGTGTACAAGCCTGCTAGGGAGGAGTTGGATCCTAAAAACGGAAGGTAAGAACCTACGTGCAGAGCATGTAAAAGACCTGCTCATTATCCGCTTTCCTAACAGATTTGTTTTTGCTTGTTTGAATAGAAGTTGATATTTTATTTTTGAGTGCATGACTAAGCAGAAAAAACCAGAAAAGAATATCAAACCCCCATCCAAACCTGAAAAAGCTAAGGGGTCGGTGACCCTTGGCCGAACGACCTTCATAGACGAAATCTATAAGAAAACAGAGTCTCAGCCATCAGTAGGTTTCAAGAAAAACACTTCCAAACCACCTACTAGTTCCCTTCAGGCCACAGGATCACCATCTGTAGCCTGTGCTGAGGTGCATAGTCAAACCGAGGAGCAGGACTTTCAGGAAGTTGAAAATTCCACTCCAGAATTATTGCAGGAAGGGAACTCTAGTAACTTTTGTGAGGGAGAAGGAGAAACAGGGGAAACGAAGGAACCAAAATCCCCTATTGAAACAAATCAGCCATTAGATAGCCCAGATAAGGGGAGTGCTGCGAAAGTCATTGTTGAAGAGATTCAATCTCCTCAAACACCTGGTATTCCCATTATTCCAGATAAAGGAAGCGCTATTAAAAAGATCCTTGTCAAAACCGTTCCCACCCAACCTAGGAATACCCTCCTAGATATCCCAGAAGGTTACTGGCATATATTCGATCCCATGGCTCAAAACCAACCAAACGCTCAAAACCAGCCAAATACTCAAACCTCTACATTACAATATCCTATAGCGGATTCTGCAGCAAATGCACCCATGAAATCTATCCCTCTTCAGCATATCCCTACATTCCATGGACTCACATCAGAAGATCCGGATGCATTCCTATTCGAATTCGATGTGTTATGTCGGGGGTACGATTACACCACCGATCCCCAAAAATTGAAATTATTTCCCTCTACATTGAAAGGGGCTGCTTTATGATGGTTTATGGGGCTAGGTGGTGGGGTTATCAACAATTGGGATCAAATGAAAGAATCCTTCTTAAATAAATACCAGGATTATTGTAGGTCTAGAGAATTAAAAGACGAGATATTTCAAATGTCAGCCAGACCAAATGAAACACTAGAAGAGTATGTGGAACGTTTTCAGTATAATTTACAAAGATCTCCTAATGCATCGCTACCTTTACCTGATAATGTGTTAAAAACTGCATTAATGAGGGGCATGAAGGAACAATGGATTGAAACATTAAACATTATGAGCAAAGGGGATATTTATCAAGAGAGTTTTTCTGACATTATTGATTTGTGTGTCAAGAGTTTGAGAGGCAGCACAAGAATAAAACCGACAGAATATGATCGGTTTGCAAGAGATAACAAAGTATCAGCAGAAGGAGTAACACGCGCAGAAATTGGAAATTTATTAGAAAATTTTAAAACTGATATTATGGGGATACTAACTACACAACTTGATATGGTGCAGGCTAAACAGAAGCAGCTGGAGGCAGAACAGAATATGGCAATCTTCTGCCCCCGATGCAGAAAGAAACATAGCAACAAGGAGTGTCCATTAGATAAAGTCCAAACATGCGCCATCTGTACAAAAGATCACCTTACGGAGAGCTGCCCCTCACTTCCTGGATTGAAAGCGGTATATAAGGAAGCAGAAGAGGAACCAGAATCGGTGAATTTGATCAACCAGCGCCGCCCGTGGCAGCCGAGACAACCTGGTATGTTTCCGGACCCAACCTCTTTCTTTCAAAACCCACAGTATAATGCTCAACAATATGGTATGTGGCAAAATCAATCTCAAACCCCATTTACAAACTGGTCACCACAATCATTCCCTTCTTCAAATCCATGGCTGAATCAAACAAGCCAAACTGGTTGGCCGAATTTCCCTTACACTCCGCCATATTGGCAAAATGGCTCGTATCCTTCACAATGGACTCCCTCTACTTCACAAAGTTCACCCTGGCAGACAAGTTGGCAAAGACCGATGTACCACCCAGCTGGAACTATTCCACTCTCTCAACCTACTTTGCCAGCTTTACAACAAAATCCCCAGTCTAACTTGAGGCCGCAACTCCCAGCCCAACCCGATCCCAATCCAAACAACAGGCAGGTCCAATCTATTCAAATCATAGAATCACCAGAACCAGGACCCGACTTAAGGGAGTGCAATGACCTTTAGTTAAGATCTGGGCGTATAATTGAAACTGAGGGAGATAAAACAATTCATATTGAAGATCAGTTACCCAGAGAACATCAGTCACAACAAGAGGATGTAAATAAGCAACAAACTCATAATCAAGCAACCGCATCCTCTCCTCCGTTCCCAGAACGATTAGCCATACCACGATCCATACAATATCCTGACTTTGACATTCTGGGAGAATTACAAAATCTGTACATAAAAATTCCATTCCTCCAAGCCATTCAAGACATTCCCATATACGCCAAAACCATAAAAGAATTGTGCATAAAGAAACCAAGGAGGAATATAACAAATAATCCAAGAGTCCAAGTAGTCGGTACCTTATCTGACCTATTGTCCGGAAGAGAAACACCCCTTAAATATGAAGACCCCGGGAACCCAATTATAACTGTTCAAATTTATGGTCAGACCCTGTCTAATGCCTTAGTTGATCTAGGGGTTGCAATTAATATTTTAACAACCACAACTTGCCAAAAGCTCGGCATTACATCTGTAGAACCCACCTCTACTCTGTTAGAATTGGCTGACCGATCTGTGGTTAGACCAGAGGGCACTCTACATGATGTCATGGTCTCTGTAGAATCCTGGAGTATCCAACCGATTTCCTGATAATTAATCCAAAAACCCGACTTGATGGACACCCGCTAATTTTAGGTAAACCTTGGCTCGCTACTGCCGATGCCTACATTGGCTGTCGGCAGGGAAATATGACCATAACCAGAGGACCAAATAGCAAAAATTTAGTTCTATATCCTCCAGCGCAGCCAAGTGTCACAATGATTAAAACTAATAAGCACCATGTATCATATCTTACTAATAACATCAGATCTCCATTAACTATACAAGAGGCACTCGATTTCAAAGATCAAACAGAAGACGATGCCATTAATAATTTCATTACTCAAACTGAACCTCGCACACAGTGTCACATGATAAAAGCAGCATTTGATAATGAATTAGAAGAAGACCCCCTGAAAGATATTCATGATCAAATAATACCTGTTACTTCTGTTGCAAATAGTAAAACTGTGGAAATTGCACCGGGGAAAACTTTAAACATCAATGCTAATCTCACACCCGAACAAGAAACAAAGCTCATCCATCTGTTAACAAAGTATCAAGAAGCATTTGCATGGGACTACCCTGATATGAAAGGAATCGATCCCCAGTTATGTACACACCACATTTACATAGAAAAGGATGCCAGACCTGTGCGTCAGCCGCAAAGGAGACTTAATCCCCATCTAAAAGACGTTGTAAAAACTGAACTTCAGAAGCTTTTAGATGTGAATTTTATCTACCCTATTTCTGATAGTAAATGGGTCTCTCCACTTGTGGTGGTACCAAAAAAGAATGGGAAATGGAGAATTTGTGTGGATTATAGGGAACTCAACAAAGCAACACAAAAAGATCATTTCCCCCTTCCTTTCATAGATCAAGTATTGGACACTTTAGCAGGGAAGAAGTTATTTTCTTTCCTGGATGGCTTCAGTGGATACAATCAGATTCAGATTGCCCCTGAAGACCAGGATAAAACTACCTTTACTTGTCCCTGGGGAACATTTGCCTATCGAGTTTTACCTTTTGGCTTATGTAATGCTCCCGCCACATTTCAGAGGGCTATCCTTAGTATTTTTGCAGATTTAATCAATGATGGACTTGAAGTTTACATGGATGACTTTACACCATATGGAGATGACTTTGATCCAGCTCTAGACACCCTAGAGAAAGTCCTACAACGCTGCATTGTTACTAGGCTTTGCTTAAGCAATGAAAAATGTTTCTTGATGATGACTGAAGGACTTATCCTAGGACACTATGTCTCAGCAGCCGGCATTCAGGTAGACCCGGCCAAAATCCAAATACTTTTGCTTATTCCCACTCCTACTACTCAAACAGAGGTACGCAGTTTTCTTGGATTTTCAGGTTATTATAGACGATTTATAGAACACTATTCGCACATTGCTGCTCCTTTATATGCACTGACTGGTAACGTTGATTTTCTTTGGACAGACAAATGTGACCATGCTTTCGAGGATCTAAAGAAGCTTGTATCCACAGCCCCAGTCCTTCGAGGACCAAACTGGGACCTACCATTCCAGATATCATCTGATGCCTCAGATACAGCCATTGGCGCAGTCCTGGAAGAGGATAAAAAACCATATGCTATCTATTACATCAGCAAAAATTTATCCCCTGCTGAATTGAATTACACTGTTACTGAAAAAGAATTCCTAGCTGTAATACATGCTGTCAATAAATTTAGACATTACATCACAGGCTACCCTGTTGTCTTGTATACAGACCATTCTGCTATAAAATATCTAGCAAATAAGCCTATCACAAATGCCAGAGTAACTCGATGGTTAATTTTATTGCAGGAATTCGACATCACAATCAAGGACCGGCCTGGCAAAGAAAACCCTGTAGCCGATTTTCTTTCAAGAATACCAAAATCAAGCGATGCAGCAGCAGTGGAAGATCAATTTCCGGATGAACACCTGTTTGCTGTTGCTGTTCAAACACCCTGGTATGCTGATGTTGCCAATTACCTTGCAGTAGGTAAATTACCAAAACATTTAACTCCTAATGAGCGTAAGCATATTATTCAGAAAAGTTCTCGATTTTCGTGGATTGGAGGTTATTTGTTTCACACAGGAGCAGACATGCATATCAGGCGATGTGTTAGAGAGGATGAAATCTTTGACATCCTAAAAGCCTGTCACGATGGACCGTGTGGGGGGCACTTCGCCGAGCGTAGAACGGGACATAAATTATTGCAGACAGGATATTACTGGCCTACGATCTTCAAAGATGCAAAGAAGTTTGTCCAAGCCTGTGACAGCTGCCAGCGAGCAGGACGACCTGGTCAAGCTGATGAGATGCCTCTGAAACCACAGTTAGTCATCGAACCATTCGAGCGGTGGGCTCTGGATTTCGTTGGACCCATCAACCCTTCATCAAATCAGAAAACATATATTTTGGTGGCAACAGAATATGTCACCAAATGGGTTGAGGCAGAAGCATTGCCAAGAGCCACAGAGGACTCTGTCATACAGTTCATGTTCCTTCTATTTGTTCGTTATGGCCTTCCCAGAGAAATAATTACAGATGTAGGACCACAATTTGTTGGGCATAAATTAGCTGCAACACTTAACAATTATCATGTCCAGCATAAGATCACTACTCCATATCACCCACAGGCGAATGGGCAGGTAGAAAGTAGCAATAAGATAATAGAATCAATCCTAACAAAAATCATTGCATCACATAGGCGTGATTGGGCTACCCGACTGCCTGAAGCACTCTGGGCATATAGAACCACATGGAGGAGCACCACCGGTTACTCACCTTATCAACTAGTGTTTGGAAAACAACCCATTTTTCCCATAGAATTCGAAATCCAAACATTACGGACAGCACAGGAAGTTGGCCTAGATCTAACCGAGGCACAACTCAATCGACTACAGCAGATCAATGAATTAGACGAAATTCGTCTCTCTGCACTACAAAATACAGCATTGATTCAACAGCAGCGAGCCAAATGGCATGATGCGCTCATCAAGAACAAAGTCTTCCACGAGGGAGACTGGGCTCTGTTATACGATTCTTGGTTTCAGGACTTCCCTGGAAAACTTCAGACTCGATGGTTGGGACCATACGAAATCCAGAAGGTACATGACAATGGAACACTTACTCTAATCACCATTGATGGTTCTGGATATGCATTCAAAGTAAATGGCCACCGAGTCCGTCTCTACCGTAAACCACTCACTCGGGAATCCTTCTGCCAGCAGCTACGCCGAGATACTGATCTGGAGATCTTAGGAGAGGAAGAGAAATCTTCCTCACCTGTAATTCATTAAGGGTCTATTTTTTTTACAATTTGTACATAAGTTCTTGTTTTTTGTGTGATTCTTGTACATAAGTGATTTGAATATTTTCTTGTCATTTTTGCTGTTCCTTTTTTTTTTCCATATAGCTTGATTTTTGCTCTTCTAATAGCATATGCGTGTTTTTTATGATGTTGGTCTTGCTTGTTTTGCTGTTCCTTTTCTAAAGGAACAGCATTCGGATCTTTGCTGTTCCTTTTCTAAAGGAACAGCATTCGGATCTCTGCTGTTCCTTTTTCAAAGAAACGATATTGTTACATTTCCGCTGTTCCTTTTGGTTATTACTGTTCCTTTTCCTTCAAAGAAACAACGTTCTTTTATTGCTGTTGTGTCTTTTTCAACGGAATGGCATGTTGAGTGTTTTATAGTATGATTTCCGTTCCTTTTCCCAAAGGAACGGCATTTGCATTTTTTCCTTTTTCTATTATCCATCGTTGTTTCTTTTCCAAACGGAACACCATTAGCATACTTTTGACCTCTTTTGCTGATTTAAATGGAGGATGCTTTTTGCCCTTCTTCTTTCTAGTCTTCAAGCTTCAGCTATGTATTTGTGCGATGAAATATAAAAACACAACATACCGAAATCTGCAAACCATAAAATCGCTATATCTATAAGGCTCTGCATTAATAAAAGGACAAATGGAAGGACATACTTATTTCTTACCTTTTGTTGACATGGTTTTACTAATTTTTCCCTGATTGGTTATCTTTATCATGCTGATTCCCTTAAACTTTTTATTGATACTTGGGAATAAGAGCAAAGAGTTTATATCTTCCTATTGAGATAATAAGACTTCTTCCACCATTCCTACTCTTAAGGAGTGCTGAACCACCCTTTGTGTATAAATAAGGAAAAGAATTCTATGAAAAAGAAAAAGCATGTCAAATGTCAAATGCAGGATAGGGGGTCTCATCGAGAGCCAGCCTACCATGATCATGAGGATGGAAGTGAAGTGGCATTCCCATTCTGGCCACCACACCATGGATATGGTCCAAAAGGTATATCAAATAAACAAACCTTGGAACAGGAGGTCTCATCACGAGCCGGCCTGCCCACGTTTCGCTCTTTCCTCGTGAATGGCATTATGGTTAACTGGTCACCAAGCCATCATAATGGTCTACATTTTGATATAACAACATTCCTAAGTATACACAAAGGATCATGGTTCCGAGGGTGAAAAACAACTCTGCCAAGGTTATGGACACCTGTTGGTAGCAGAGTAATGTTTATGGTATTGAAGTCACCTTGCTTACACCAATGGGTAAGATACTAACACTCTTTTGTTTCTTATATCCTAGGTACTAATCATATGTCATTTCCCGATTTATACATCGCATGAATATTAATCATTACCAATCATGGCAACGGAGGTGACCATGACCGCTTAAGATTGGCAAGTACGATACATGCCCTATCCATCAGCCTCAAATCATAACACAGCAGCCTCTTATATAACACGCGATCCATTCTCCGCCTCGATTTCGGAAATCTGTTGTCCTTTTTCAACATGGCATAAATCCACATGCTGTTCCTTTCTGACCTGATTGCAGACTAGGTGCCGCTCCTTTATTTGCCGGCTGGGACAGCCTATCACACTGCGGGGGGGGGAGGTTAACCTCATCATTCCCTGTATTACGTGTCAATTCACCATTCGAAACAATTAGTTTACGACGGTTTGGCATGGTTTCACGGCATGGCATATTTTTATTTTTATTTTTACACAAGTTGTTTTTGCTGCACTGTTGCATACTCTGTGTTTTCTTTCGCGAAACCTTGCTCTCTGTGTTTCAAACCGAAAACGTTTTTTGCTGTTCCATTTAGAAATCACAGTGAAAACATGGGGGGAAAGGCAATTCGAAGTGAGCAAACACAGCTCCTCAACAAACACCCATCTCTCGCTCGCCGAGAAATCTCCGGGAAAGGGCAAAGGATGGTTGAACTATTTCAATCGCCAGGAGGCTAATGAGATAAAGAGCACGTGAGTTCTTGACCTCATGCCATGACACCTACGCAAGAGGGAAACGCGGAGCAGCGGTCACCGATGCCAATCACAGAGGTCTCAGACCTCGCCCGCCCACGCACACAAGAGATGGGATATCTCAAACAAAACGATTACAAGAGCACCATGGAAACTGCCCACTGGAAGGCCATCGACGATTAAAGAAAGGGAGTTCTCACAATGGACCTCAATAGAACCCCGGACGGAGCTACAAGAATAGTACAGCAGCTACATTACCCTCGCGATATTAGGCGCACGGTGTGACCACGACACTTAAATTTTCTAGTCGTTCTAAACAAATGTTCGTGAATTCTACCTAAGACTCTTAAACTCAAGGTTGTGCATGATGCTGCACAAAGTATGAAAAGGGCACAGCACGTAGAGGCAATTGTTAGTCACCACGGGTTGATTCGACTTGCTGTTAGTTATAGTCTTACCCAGCAGCAGAGCAGCTAGGAAGAGCTCATTGCAATGATTGAAGGGGGATCGACAGAACCTTCCCCGAAACGTAGACATTCTATAAACCCACCAGAACAACCGGCAAAACGCAGAGAAGATGTTGCTAGTACATCACAACAACCAGAGACACACCAAGAATCGGCAAAGTGAAAGCATGTCGTTGATTCACCCGAGCAACCAGAGGAACCCAGGAAATCAGCTCGGTTAGCTCAGATGAGAGGAAGCATAAATAAACCCAGAAAATCAGCCCGGTTGGCTCGAATACGAGGAAGGCTGGAGAAGCTCCAGGAAAGCGCCAGCCAACCGGTAGTAATTGAGGACGAATAGTCCGAAGAGGGGGCAGAGGCTGAACAGGAGGAGGAAATAGAACAGCAGGAAGATAGCCCATTACAAGACCTACTGGGAGAAGATGACTTGGCTGCCATCCTAGCCAATATGAGTAAGTATGGTCAACCTTCTAGTTCAGAGAACCCCCACGACCAACCCCAGGAAGAGAACATGCATGTTCATGATGAAGAGGAGGAAAATATTGAACGGGAACAATCTGTTCCCATGTCACAAGAGGAAAATCTAGAGGAAGTAGGAGCAGAAACAGCATTTGCTCAGGAAGAATCAGAATCAGTCGAGATGCATACCCCAGAACAGCCGGAGCAGAGCAGTGAGGAAGAACCCCAAGAGGAAGATTTAGCAACTGGTCATGATCCAGTCCACCATCGACAGACTGTTGTTCCTTCAAATGAAACGATGGAAATTAAGAAGTTGCGGAAGGAACGGACTAAATTGTTAAATACGATAACCCAGCTCAGACAACAAATTAGGATTCTGAAAAAGAACCAGAAGGTAAAGAGGAAAAGGAGGGCCAACAAACGGCCTGCTGTCCAAAACCCTGAGGATCCAGCTGCCGTTCCACATGATGCTGAGGTTCGTGTTAAAATAGAAAAGGATGATAAGCAAATTCAGACAGAGGCACCACCCTCAGGTGTAATAAGGGTTATGAACTCCAAACAGCATAACAAGAAGGTTCAGGTAAAACTCCCGGCCTCCACTGAGCTATGGAAGAAAGATCCGAAAACAAAATCCTTGCACAAGATGATGAAGCAAGCACAGCAAGAAGCTGAGCAACTTAAAGAACAAACGGTTCCCCGAGAAAAATATGAGGAGTTGCAGCAGCAACTAAGGGACGTCAGTCAAGCTAAAAGCCAGGCTTTTGAAGGGTGGATGAAGGAACAAGAGGAAGTCACACAGGTAACTTGTAGATTAGATACTGCTATCAAACAGATGAATGCCTTGTGTTCTTTATATAATAATGTTTTAGCATGTAGGGCCCCTGCTAAAAACTATTCTTTGTTTCTATTAGAACGGTATTTACAATTACAAATAAAAGCTGTTAAGGCAGGTACCCCTATACAGATCAACAATGTCAATGATTTTATAGACTGTTGTAAACATTATGGAGTGAAAGTCCAGAGATTGTTGTGTGAACTTTATTTGCACGACCTTGTGCTAAGTCAGGAGACTGAATTGAACCCTGGTCCCTCCATTGGCGATATCCAATTCCAAGCATTCATTTCATTCGGGGTTAATCAGATTAAGTGGCTCAAAGCCTATGACACCTTCCAGAGTCAAGAAAATGGTCTAGATTTACGAGTTAGGGCTGAGCCTAGGAACCCAGTACAGTTATGGATAGCTCATGTAAACCACATAAGGACTCCGGGTGTCATTGTAACATTAGGGCCTATGCATGAGGCACTCATTCAAGAGAGTTTAGATTATTTCCTTTCTATCAAAGACTTGGCCATTAATGCAGCCAAATTTCGATATCGAATCTCTGATCCACACATCCAGCTCAGAGAACCGTTTAAATATGAGAACTTTGAGTTAGCTGCTGACCGTTTGAACCTCTATGGCCAGAGCATTCTGAAAGCAGGGTCATCTTGGTTAGGGTATAGATTTCGCGCTCCAATTATCTGGCATCCTGCACCTGGATACCAGGCCCTGTATGATATGCCTGAGGGGCAAGCAGGTCAGTTCTTTGATTATTTAATCACTCAACATGGTTGTAGGCCTCCGCATGAGACTCCTTCTCCAACATACTCTCTCACTGCATTACATGTCAACTACAATGTTTTCATGAGGACATGAAACAAGGTAAGCAGGGGGGTGTGTGGAGTACTAAAAAGGTATGATTTTGATGATTATTTCAATGACTTTTTAATAGAATTTGTGAACCTTTTGTATCATGAATTTGGAAAGTAATAAGGAACTATAACAAAACATGTGAGAATCGATGTGTATAACTTAGCCACTGATAATGGTTATTTTCTATACAGGAAAAGGAGAAAACGAAGAGTTGCCGCTCCAAAGGAAAAGACAAAGTGGAGATAACTGCTGTCTCTCTGGACGAGGACCGAACGCAAACATAGGGAAACAGATCAAAGTAAATCGGCTCGGGAAAGAAGGAGAGGACACCATCTCAGCGCAACAGCAAAGATAGGATGAAGAGTTAACAGTTTGGCGAATCCCTCAGGATCGAAGATCCTGAGGGATCGCTGCTTTATTTATCTAGTTGCTTGGACATCTCCGCCATCGTTTTTTATATAAAGACAGCACTGTTAGCTTGATGGGAGATAGATGATAGCGGGATAGGATACGTTTTATGTAATCTTCTGTAAAGCATCAGACTTGGTTATTAAGTTTCGTTGAAGACTGGTTCGATGTATTTTTTATCAATGGATTAATGAAAGATTGGTGATTATTCCATCTTCGCGTCTGCGTTAACTTAAAGCGGTGTATCCTTGGAGGCTAAGGGCCCGGCCCCGAAGGACACTTGCTTCTGTACCATTACAGCTTCACTTCTGTGTGGTTTGTTTATTCTTGTTATTTGATCATTTGATATACTTTACAATTTCATGTGATATGCTCTGTTCAAGTTTAAATCATTAAAGTTTCGACAGATAGAACTGTATGTTGACTCTGTATCAAGTTATTTATCCTTTCAAGAGTTAATCGCACATTCTTACTGTTATATTACAGAGCTGTTATACTCAAACGTTCGTGTGGTGTGCGTTCCTAATTTATCAGTGCTGTTCTATAATTCATTCATTGTTATTGTTGTTCCATTAGTGTGATCTGTGTAAATCGCCTTTAGAGTGACAGAATGTTCTTTGATTGCAAAGAGTGGATAGATTGAGTTTGGTTATAACCCGCGGGACTTAGTTATTCAATTGCTGTTCCATTTTAGAGTTGTTGTTCCATTTCAGAATTGTGGTTCAATCCTTTATTTGCTTTGCTGTTCCATTTACTTGCAGTTGTTGGTTTGTTGTGAGAGATGATCTAAGGCTGTAGTGAGTAGTAGCAGTTACTGTCTAGCTCCCAGGCTTGTGATCCATGCTCTAATTCCTTTTTCATCAGTTTCTGAAGGGATGGTTTATCATTGCCGAACCCTTGACTGATAAGTTATTGAGTTTTCTGAGTGTGTAATTTATTTCTTTAAAGTAATTTGATTTCAGTTAAGCATCCGTTTACTCTTGTATTTCATAAGCACTGTACTACTAGCATTACTCTGACAAATGAGCCTCGGATTGAGTCACTCTTTGTAATGACAAAACGCTCTCGGGTTGACATATTAATGTGAGGTAATTAGAGGTGAAAGAGACCCTTTTTATAGCTCTACGGACAACATCACAAGAATAGCAGCTTCATAAAATTTTCCCTGTTGACAAAGCCCGTGAATGAGAGCCGTGTAAGTAGCATTGTTGGGAAAGCAACCGTTGATAATCATCTCGTCCAGGAATTCAATGCCCATCTTAAAAATCCCTTTCTTGCAAATCCCATGGATGAGCTGAGTGTATGTCACCACATTGGGGCTGCACTCGTTGCCCCTAAGCTTCATCTCATTCAGGACCTGTACGGCCCTTTCCTCCTCCCCACAGTCACAGAGCCCCTGGATGAGGGCTATGAATGTGACCGTGTTGGGGGTTATTCCTCTGTGCTCCATCTCGTCCAAGATATCTGTGGTAGCATCCACCCGGCCTGCGATGCAGAAGCCATGAAATAATGCCATAATTTGACAGGCGGCATTATTTCTGAATCGATTTGTAGTGGAATTTGGAGATTCATCGTTTCTGGACTGCAGTCGGAAAAAGGCGACATTATTTTTGAATCGGTTTGTAGTGGAAGTCGGAGTTTGTAGTGGAAGTTGGAGATTCATCATTTCTGGACTGCCATGACCAGTCGCAAGGATTTGGGGGTATAGGTGTCAGGCAACACGTGTCAGCCAGAGGTTAAAACTCCCAAGGAACAAGTGTCAGCCAAACATTAAAAATGTTGACGATGAAAAACTGTATCTCTTTCAAAAGAGAAGGCCTATCGGCCTAAATATAATATATTTACAATATATTATGAAATATTTATAACCAAAGTTCAAAGAACTAAAACTATGTCGCGGCGTTTTAATAAAACCATAAAACATTAAAACTTTTAATCCTAAAGTCTAAAACCTTAAAACAACTTCATCGTGGATTTCAACTTAAAAAACAAAAACTTCTTTTAATAAACTATTGCATCCATTTTGAGGGATGCTAACTAGACTTCAAAACTTTCGATAAGGCTGCTATTGGTCGGAGGGTACACATGATGGCGGAATTCAAAACACAATTCAAAAATGGTTAAACATCTTATCGCATCCATTTTTGGCTCCAGTGATGTCGGGTTCAAATATTGCAATCGTTGCATGATTGGTTGTTGGTTGTTGACTTGGTGGAGATGGGTTCCACGCAGGTGACATGGATTTTTCAAATCAAATGAATGCGCAGTAAATACAAATGATGGTTGGTGAAGTTTTAATGGCGGGGTTGCAGAAGTTTATGAAGTGGGATGGCATGGATTGAACCATGGATTTATTTGCAGACAATGACTATGACCTTTAACAAAAATTGAATTGTCGGGTTGTGTGTTTAACAAAAAACTAAGAGAATTGCTACTCCCTCCTATCCTTTGAATTCCCATCAACATTTAAACTTCCGTCCTCTTTGCCAGCTTGTAGTTGGGTTTAACTTTCAACACTCCCCCTTAAACACAACTGTTGTTCTCTAGCATACCCAGACATTTTCTCAAATAATTAAAACTCTTCTACCCCAATGGTTTTGTTAATATATCAACAAATTTCTCTTTTGTTATACAATTCTCTAAAACATTTTTTCCATTGCACACTAATTCTCTGATGTAGTGATATTTTGCATCAATGTGTTTCATTCTCTTATGAAACACTGAATTCTTTGATAAAGCTATAGCTGACATATGATCTCACCGCCAATGAACAAGCAACAAGTAAAATATATAGATTACAAATTTAATCAAAGCAAGTCTTAAATCATAATGACTAGTCCTCTACTAATCATTCAATAATTCAATTTTTTTCTCATCAACAATAATACAATAACTCTATGCTCAAATTCCATATAAAATAAATCGTTAATCCTTACAATTTGCATGTAAATTTTCAAATACGATTTTCTATATAATGGTTAGAAAGAGACTTGTTCAAGCACTAATCTTGTAAATTTTCTTTTAATTAGAGATCCATCCTTGTAGGATTAATTCATATGAATAAAATTCAATTAGGAATGTACAAAAAATATTTATTATTCAAACTTAATGAGCACTCGAGTGAGATAAAATCATTCTATATCATTTTTGGTAGACAATCAATTTAGAATAGTGAGACTTCATATAAATTTTTTACAACCTATGATGATCCATTACTTACCTCGATTAAGTAAATTACAAGAAGCCTCCCTAGTCATTAAAGTTGTTTCTCACAACTTGGCCATTTTTTCCTCAGGTGACTCCACACAAACTCTGTCGTCAACCATGCACCATACTAAACTCACTATGGAGACCAACTTCCAATGGGATATCTTCAATGGGAAAGCATAAGGTTTACCATTATTGGGACATGCCAGTGGCATCATTCATCTGTTTGTAAATTCACAAATATCCTTTTGCGCATAAGTCAAGCCCTTCATAAACAATGATGTGGATCTCATTGTTGAAAATGGCTACAACAAATATTGAAAATGGAAACAAGAAGAGGCTTCTAATTTAATTTTCCTTTAATTAATTAGAAGTAAATTGTAACTCCACATCACATGAAAGCTTGTATGAGTTAACTAAGTCAGGAAGACCTATTTAGTTCAGTTAATTCAAGTTGAGGGTCAAACTAGAGGCACGTAGAGTGTCTCGTACTTTTTAGGAGCCCTGGTTGAGTTTATTTTTAGTTGTAATTAATTAACTTAATTTATTTGAGTTAAAATCAATTTAAATTGTTCTAAATGATGGAGGAACTAATAAGAGGTCAAGTGAATTAAATTATATTTAGTTCACATGTAGTAATAAATCATATAACTAATAATTCACTCATAAAAAACTCACACATGTCAGTTCTGAGGAAGACCCAATTGAGATTGGAGCTAAAGGGAAGTGTACTATCATTTCTATAATCATCCAATTGTACAGATGGTTCATGGTTTCAAAGGAATATCCTTTATGTATTTTTCACCTATTATTATGGAATTTCCTCATTAAATAGGGATCTAATTTCTCATTGATCTACGCAAGAAAGTAGGATCTTGGAATGATATGAAATTGGCTAAGTATTTTCCATAGTCAGCCTATGAAGAGTGAGACAGTCAGAGATAGTGCAAATATATCTCAAGCCTAAGAGAAGCATTGTATTTTTCTCATATTTTCTAACTTATGTAATACACAAGTAGCATGGTTTTAGTTGAGGCTTTCTCCAAATAAATCTATGTTTTTTTCTGATCGAAATTCTTTCTCTTTCTTGTTCATGCGATTGTGCGATCATAATTGGCTTCCGCAATTTGTAGAATAGATTGAAGTATTTTTTTTGTAATATTACAATGTTAGTTGAATCTCTGTGGATTTTCTATATGGTATCAAAGCACTTTCTTGGGCAGTTTTCAAGAGAAATTTTATTCTCATTTTTTTCCAGGATTTTTTTTGGGCAACAAAATTTTAGAGCATATCTAAAAATTTTGATGCAAAATTTAAAAAATAAAAATAGAAGTTCTAGATTCCTTACGAAAAAATACCCAAATTATATAAAAAAATCGTCTGAATCGGAGCTTGGATGAGGGAGATATCATCGATTTAAAATCAACTCATTTTTTAGAAAATTTTGTGATGGCGGGAGAGTTACGATGCGAATATGAGTTTCCATAGTGCCCTGACTCAAATATGTGTTGTTTTTTCTAGAAATAACTAAGAATCATATTTCCGTCGCAGTATCGGAAGACCGTGGCTACAATGTGATATTTAACAAAGGAAAGGTTTTCCTTATACACATCGCCACGGGACGAATGAATTAGATCGGTGTACGAGTCAAGAACCTATACGCTCTCAAGTTCGAAGATGCATGAAAATATTTGAGGAGAAATGCAAAGGTTAGAGACTTGGTGGTTGACAGAGACCATGAATTACCTCTCAATATACAGCCTTAGAAGAATCCTCATAAAGTTTTGGAGCAGTCATAATTAGAGAAGTAGAGAGGAGACTGAGTGGAGGCATCCACTCAAGCAGAGACCTCTGGTAGTAGGAAAATTCAAGCCAAGTGAGCAGAGGGAGAACATGTATACATACCTCTAGGTAAGAGGTGGGGAAATTTGAAGTAATAGTCCTAGGAGTGGAGAAATTTGGGCAGGGTCCATTGAGATGTCTTTTCTCATGGATCATTACCTTGCTACGGGAGCCCACAGTATACAGTATCAATATGAATTAGTGGTGATTGAAGCAATAAAATGAAAAAGTGACAAATGAACACACTAGCAACAATCAGATACTAGGGAGTGCAGTTTAGAGTTGGCAACAGTGTAGATGGCACAGTGCAGAGTCAACAATAGCACGGATTTTTCAGCAGACAGTGCAGTAGCTAGTAACAGTCAGAGACTCTAGTGACAGATGCATCATACTAATCACAATTGATTAAATTTTTTGGATGCTTTTCGATTTCATATATGCAGTCATAACAACAACAGAGAGAAGTGATTTTTTTCCATAGAAAAAAAATCAAACTTTTATAAGCAAGGTCACAAAAAGTTACATTGCAGATGTCGCGGCATTCCATATGAAAGAATCACCCTAGAATAAGGGATGAAGATGAAAAATGTCCCCTCCACTAAGCAGAAAAATAAAACAACGTTAACAGTCGCAAAATGTTGGGTATGTGTTATATTCTTTCCATGATTAGTCACGTGCAGGGGGGTCACAGGGGGGCGATAACAACCCTTGTATGTTGCGTCGAGCGCAGCAAGGGGATCGACAGCCCCTCCTGTCATGGTCCAGGGCAACGCCCCGGGAAAAAAAAAATTGGACCTTATTTTCCGATGGGCAGACTCGCCCATGGTTTTGTGCATGGGTTTGCACATGGTTTTGGGGCATGATGGTTTTCGTCCCTTGGTATTTTGTAGATCCGGTCAAGGGAACTACGGTTATGTTCTAATCCAGGGTTAATGGATTCAGGTTTTATGTATGCTTCGGCAGGTATATATATGTGTTGTAACACTAAAAGGAATATAATGAAAAATCAAGCTAGTCATCTGGATTTGGGATCCAAGGGAAAATATATGTGTATATCTATTTTATGTTTTATGCTCTCACTATTGTTTATTTTCTATTTTTAAGATTCATTTGCAGATAATTTATATACAGGCTTAAAACCTACATTTGGTATGAGAGCAGTTTCAGCTTCAGGGGGAAGTATTTTGTTGTTGAGGGGTTTTTTGCTCGAACTTGAGGTAGACCATGTTTAGTGGGAGATCTGAAGGATCGATTCTTACGATGAAAGAAGATGGCGAGCCGTGGGAAGATAGAGATTGAGAAATTTAAGTATCAGAGTTTTGAGTTGTGGAAGCTCAAGATGGAGGATCTATTGGTGGATAAGGATCAGTGGATCGCAGTAGATCTGGGTACTAAACCAAAGACAATGTTGGGTTGAACCAGAGGAAGTATGTCAAGACTATATTGCAGAGGTTCAATATGCAGGATAGTAAACCGATGAATGTTCTAATTCCTGTAGGTTTAAAGTTATATGCTGAATAGTGTCCCAAGACACAAGAAGAGGAGGAGGATATGTCCCATGTTCCTTATGCAAGTGTAGTGGGTAGCATGATGTATGAAATGGTCTACACTAGACCATACATTGCACATTCAGTGGGAGTATTGAACATGTTTATGTCAAACCCAGGGAAGGAGCATTGGACAGTAGCGAAGCGGGTTTTTCAGATATTTGTGTGGCACTTGTGATTATGGCTTGTGCTACTAGGGAAAACTAGGATTGGAAAGAGTGTTGGAAATCTGTGGTTTTGTTGATGCAGACTGGGCTGGAAATCTGGACCAAAGAAGATCTACAAGTGGGTATGTGTTTAGCCTATTTGGAGGTGTAGTCAATTGGATGAGTAAAAGACAGTTTGTAGTGGCTCTTTAAACTACAGAGGAAGAATACATGGCAGCCACTCATGCATCCAAGGAAGTAGTTTGGTTGTAGAGATTGTGTTCAAGTATGGGGTTGGTGCAACAAGCTATAAGGATAGATTGTGATAGCCAAAGTGCAATTTTCTTGGCTAAGAACCTTTCTTATCATTCAAAGAAAAAGCACATTGATGTTCAATATCACTTTGTGAGAGATATGGTTGAGGCTAAAAGGGTGTTACTGGTAAAGGTGGACACTTTGAAAAATTTTGCAAATGCATTGACGAAGTCTGTGAGCACTCAGAAGTTCTCTTGCTATAGAGAAATAATGGGTGTTGCAGAGCTGGGCTAATGACTCAGCTCTCCTGTGGCCCCCTGTGGAAATAAAACAACAAGTGGGAGAATGTTGGGTATGTGTCATATTCTTTCTACAATTAGTCATGCACGGGGGGGTCACAGGGGGGTTGGATCCCCCCCTGTCGAGGTCCGAGGCAGTGCCCTGAGAAAAAAAATTTGGACCTTATTTTCCGGTGGGCGGACCCACTCATGGTTTTGTGCATGGGTTTGCACATGGTTTTGGGGCATGATGGTTCTAGGCCCCTGGTATTTTGTAGATCCAGTCAAGGGAACTATGGTTATGTTCTAATCCAGGGTTAATGGATTCAGGTTTTATGTATGCTTCGACATGTATATATATGTGTTGTAACACTAAAAAGAATATAATGAAAAATCAAGCTGGTCATCTCGATTTGGGATCCAGGGGAAAATCTCTGTGTATATCTATTTTATGTTTTATGCTCTCGCTATTATTATTTTTTTTTTTTTAAAGATTCGTTTACAGATAATTTCTGTACAGGGTTAAAACCTACATTTGGTATCAGAGCAATTTCAGCTTCAAGAGGACACCTTTTGCTGCTGAGGGGTTTTTTTTCATGGGCTTGAGGTAGACACTGTTCAGTGGGAGATCTGTAGGATCGATTATTGCAGTGAAAGAACATGGCGAGCGATGGGAATATAGATATCGAGAAATTTAATGGTCAGAGTTTTGAGTTGTGGAAGCTCAAAATGGAGGATCTGCTGGTGGATTAGGATCAGTGGATCATGGTAGATTCGGGTACTAAACCAACGGAAATGTCAGATGAAGACTGGAAGAAGCTAGATCGAAAGGCAAAGAGCACAATATGGTTGTGTGTCTCAGATTCAGTATTGTTGAATGTATCTGGGGAAGCTACGGAGAAGATCTTGTGGGACAAACTTGGGACTTTGTACCAATCTAAGTCTCTGGTGAATAAATTGTTCCTCCATAAAAAGCTGTATAACCTGAGGATGAAGGATGGAGACTCGATGACAGAGCATCTGAACACCTTCAATACTGTGGTAAGCCAGCTATCATCTATTGATATTAAAATCTCAGATGAAGATAAGTGCATCAGTTTGTTGTGTTCTATACCAGACTCGTGGGACGATCTGGTTATTGCAATAGGTAGCAATACAACTACCTTGAATTTTGATGACATTGTCTCAGCCTTGCTGTTGGAGGAAATGAGATGGAGAAATATGGAGGGTCAGAATGGAGATGCCTTAACTGTACGAGGAAGGTCCCAGAATAGAAACAAGAATAATTTTTCGAGTGGGAAATTTAAATCTCCTGGAAAGTTTGTAAAGGTGTGCTGGAAATGCGAAAAGGAAGGGCACTACAAAAATAACTGCAGATCTAAAGCTCCTGAGAAATGAAATGGATCTGATGATGCTCCTTTGACAGAGGCAAAAACCACCTTGGATGAAGGTGGGGATGTGTATTTGGCTTCTTCTTCAAATACACATGTAGATCATGAGTCATGGTTGATTGACTCGGGTGCATCCTTTCACTTCACTCCCCATAGGGAGTGGTTTTGCGAGTATGAGAAATATGATGGCGGTGATGTATTCGTAGGGGATGATAGGAAGGCAAGAATCATCAGATGTGGAAAATTCAAGCTGAAGCTGCAAGGTGGAAGGATTAGAACACTTTCGGTTGTTCTTCATATTCCTGTATTGGCCAAAAATCTGATTTCTATAAGCAAGATGGATGATGCAGGTGTAAAAACAGTGTTCGAGAAAGATACCTGTAAGATGGTTCGGGGAGCACTAGTATTAATGCGAGGAGTTCGGATTGGAACTCTATATAAGCTTCAAGGTAGCACTGTTATTGATGGGTGCAATAGCTCTGTGGTTCCTGAAAGTGGAGCAGAAAGCCTAGCAGTCTTTGGAGAAAATACCATGCTATGGCATCAAAGGATTGGACATATTGGAGAGAAGGGCCTTCGGATATTGCATGGAAATGGTATGGTATAAGGTATGTCTAATAGCTCTATGGATTTCGATTTCTGTGAACATTGTGTATATGGGAAGCAGAATCGGGTGAGTTTTCCTTCTGGTGCTAAGAGGGCGAACAAGATATTAGAGCTTGTGCACAGTGATGTGTTTGGACCTGTGTCGGTTCCATCACTGGGTAAGTCTATGTACTATGTTTCATTCATAGATGAGTTCTCAAGGAATATATGGATATATTTCTTGAGGAAGAAATCTGAATTCTTTGACAAATTTAGAGAATTTAAGGCTCTGGTGGAAAACCAGATAGAGAAGAAGATAAAGGTGATGGGATAGATAATGGTGGGGAGTTCTGCAAGAAGGAATTTGAAGAGTTCTATAAGAAGTGTAGTATAGCACGGTAGAAGAATACTCCATACACACCTCAGCAAAATGGAGTTGCGGAAAGACTGAACAGAACGCTGATGGAAAATGCAAGAAGCTTGCTCAGTGGTACCTGGTTAGGACAAGAATTCTGGGCAAAAGCAGTGGAGACTGCATGTTACTTGGTTAAAGATCACCTTCATTAGCGTTGGAGGATAAGACTCCACATGAGGTATGGACTGGTAAGAAACCCTCTCTTTCACATCTGAGGGTATTTGGATGTGATGCATATGTACATATTCCAAAGGATAAAAGGACCAAGTTTGATAATAAATCTGAAAGGTGCATCTTTATTGGGTATAAGGATGGTTTAAAGGGTTACAAGCTTTGGAACCTGGAAACAAGGAAGGTTGTGTACAGCCGAGATGTGGTGTTTAGAGAGGTGAAAGATGTTGTTAAACATGAGTTCCTACCAAAGGAACCTGAGAAGATATAATTTCAGCTAAAGGAGGATGAATCAGACTCTACAAAATAAGAAGACTCTGAAGAGGAAGAGCCAAAAACTCTAGCTGTGAGAAGATCAGTTCGGGAAAGAAGACAAGCAGAAAGGTATATTCCATCTGCTTTCTATTCAAATTTTTCTTCAACTATAACTGATGATGATCCCAGAACCTTCAGCGAGGCAGTAGATTCATAGAATGGAAAAATTTGGAAGGAGGCCATGGTTGATGAAATGGCATCCTTGCATAAAAATGAGGCATGGGATCTGGTGGGGTTGCCGGCTAGAAGGAAGCCCATTGGGGGAAAATGGGTGTTTAAGAAGAAGATGAATGTAAAAGGCAAGGTGGAGAAATACAAAGCTTGGTTGGTAGCAAAAGTTTATTCCCAAGTGTCGGGAATTGATTTTGGTGATATTTTTTCTCCTATTGCCAAAGTTACTTCTATTAGATTACTTTTATCTGTTTTTGCTACATTTGATTTTGAGGTAGAACAGATGGATGTGAAGACAACGTTTCTTCACAGGGATCTAGAAGAAGAGATCTACATGAAATAACTTGAAGGCTTTATGGTGAAGGGGAAGAATGAATTGGTATGCATGTTAAATAAGTCTCTGTATGGGTTAAAACAGTCACCAAGGATGTGGTATAAGAAATTTGATACCTATATATGGGGACTTGGCTTCACCAGAAGCAAGGAGGATCACTGTGTTTATTTTAAATTAATTGGTGACCGTGTTATTTATTTGATCTTGTATGTGGATGATATGTTGTTGATTGGAAATGACAAAGAAATTATCCAATATTTGAAGACCCAACTTTCCTCCAAATTCGACATGAAGGATCTTGGTGTTGCAAACTATATTTTTGGCATGGAAAATTAAGAGAGATCGGGCAAAGAGGAATCTCTGGTTGAACCAAAGGAAGTATGTCGAGACTATATTGCAGAGGTCCAATATGCAGGATAGTAAACCGGTGAATGTCCTGATTCTTGTAGCTGTAAATTTGCCTGCTGAACAGTGTCCCAAGACACAAGAAGAAGAGGAGGATATGTCCCGTGTTCCTTATGTAAGTGTAGTGGATAGCCTGATGTATGTAATGATCTGTACTAGACCAGACATTGCACATACAGTGGGAGTATTGAGCAGGTTTATTTCAAACCCAGGGAAGGAGCATTGGACAACAATGAAGCTGGTTTTCAAATATTTGTGTGGCACTAGTGATTATGGCTTGTGCTACCGCGGAAGACCAGGATTGGAAAGAGTGTTGGACATTCATGGTTTTGTTGATGCAGATTGGGTTGGAGATCTGGACCAAAGCATATCTACAAGTTATTATGTTTTAATTGACCTATTTGGAGGTGCAATCAGTTGGATGAGTAAAAGACAGTTTGTAGTGGCTCTTTCAACTACAGAGGCAGAATACATGGCAGCCACTCATGCAAGCAAGGAAGCAGTTTGGTTGCAAAGATTATGTTCAAGTATGGGGTTGGTGCAGCAAGCTATAAGGATAGGTTGTGATAGCCAAAATGAAATTTTTTTGGCTAAGAACCCCGCTTATCATTAAAAGACAAAGCACATTGATGTTCAATATCATTTTTTGAGAGATATGATTGAGGCTAAAAGGGTGTTACTGGTAAAGGTGGACACTTTGAAAAATGTTCCAGATGCATTGACGAAGTCTGTGAGCACTCAGAAGTTCTCTTGGTGTAGAGAAACAATGGGTGTTGTAAAGCTTGGCTAATGACTCAGCTCTCATGTGGCCCCCTGTAGAAAGAAAACAAAAAGTGGGAGAATGTTGGGTATGTGTTATATTCTTTCCACGATTAGTCATGCACGGGGGGGTCAAAGGGGGGGCGACAACACTCCCTGTACATTGTGTCAGGCGTATCAGGGGGGTCTTAGGGGGGACTAGAGCCCCCCTTGTCGGGGTTTGGGGCAGCGCCCTGTGAAAAAAAAAATTGGACCTTATTTTCCATTGGGCAGACTCGCCCATGTTTTTGTGCATGGGTTTGCACATGGTCTTGGGGCATGATGGTTTTTGGCCCCTGGTATTTTGTAGATCCGGTCTAGCGAACTACGGTTATGTTCTAATCCAGGGTTAATGGATTGGGGTTTAATGTATGCTTCGGCATGTATATATATGTGTTGTAACACTAAAAGGAATATAATGAAAAATCAAGCTGGTCATCCAAATTTCAGATCCAGGGGAAAATCTCTATGTATATATATTTTATGTTTTATGCTCTCGCTATTGTTTATTTTATGTTTTTAATATTCATTTGCAGATAATTTTTGTACAGGGTTAAAACCTACATTTGGTATCAAAGCAGTTTCGGCTTCAAGGGGACGCCTTTTGCTGTTGAGGGGTTTTTGGCTCGGGACTGAGGTAGACCCTATTCAGTGGGAGATCTACAGGATCGATTCTTGCGGTGAAACAAGATGGCGAGTGGTGGGAAGATACAGATCAAGAAATTTAATGGTAAAAGTTTTGAATTGTGGAAGCTCAAGATGGAGGATCTGCTGGTGGATAAGGATCAGTGGATCGCGGTAGATCAGGGTACTAAACCAACGACAATGTCAGATGAAGACTGGAAGAAGCTAGATCAGAAGGCAAAGAGAACAATACGATTTTGTGTCTCTGATTCATTATTATTGAATGTATTTGTGGAAGCTACGACGAAGACCGTGTGGGACAAACTTGGAATTTTGTACCAATCTACATCTCTGGTGAATAAATTGTTCCTGCGGAAAAAGTTGTATAACCTGAGGATGAAGGATGGAGACTCGGTGACAGAGCATCTAAACGCCTTCAATAATGTGGTAATTCAGTTGTCGTATGTTGATATTCAAATCTCAGATGACGATAAGTGCACCAGTTTGTTGTGTTCTCTACCAGACTCGTGGGACAGTCTGGTTATTGCAATAGGTAGTAATACAACTACCTTGAATTTTGATGACATTATCTCAGCCTTGCTGTCGGAGGAAATGAGATGGAGAAATATGGAGGGTCAGAATGGAGATACCTTATCTGTACGAGGAATGTCCCAGAATAGAAACAAGAATAAGGATTCGAGTGGGAGATCTAAATCTAGAGGGAGATCTAAATCTCCTAGAAATTTTGTAAAGGTGTGCTGGAAATGCAGAAAGAAAGGGCACTACAGAAAGGAATGCAGATCTAAAGCTCCTAAGAAAGGAAATGGATCTAATGATGCTCCTTCTCCAGAGGCAAAAATCACTGCGGATGAAGGCGGGGATGTGTATTTGGCTTCTTCTTCAAATACAGATGTAGATCATGAGTCATGGTTGATTTACTTGGGTGCATCTTTTCACTTCACTCCCCATAGGGAGTGGTTCTACGAGTATGAGAAATATGATGGCAGTGATGTCTTCCTAAGGGGATGATAGGAAGGCCAAAATCATCAGACGTTGAAAAGTCAAGCTGAAGCTGCAAGGTGGTAGGATTAGAACACTTCCTGGGGTTCTGCAAATTCCTGCATTGGCCAAAAATCTGATTTCTCTAAGCAAGATGGATGATGTAGGTGTAAAAATAGTGTTCGATAAATATACCTATAAGATGGTTTTGGGAGCACTGGTATTAATGCATGGAGTTCGGATTGAAACTCTGTAAAAGCTTCAGGGTAGCACTGTTATTGATGGGTGCAACAGTTCTCTGGTTCCCGAAAGTGGAGCAGAATGCCTAGCAGTCTCTGGAGAAAAGACCATGCTATGGCATCAAAGACTTGGACATATTGGAGAGAAGGGCCTTCCAATACTGCATGGAAGCAGAATCGGATGAGATTTCCTTTTGGTGCTAAGAGGGCAAACAAGATATTAGAGCTTGTGCACAGTGATGTGTTTGGACCTGTGTCCGTTCCATCACTAGGTAAGTCTGTGTACTATGTTTCATTCATAGATGACTTCACAAGGAATTCATGGATATATTTCTTGAGGAAAAAATCTGAAGTCTTTGAAAATTTTAAATAATTTAAGGCTCTGGTGGAAAACCAGAGAGAGAAGAAGATAAAGGTTTTGAGGACAAATAATGGTGGGGAGTTCTGCAAGAAGGAATTTGAAGAGTTCTCTAAGAAGTGTGGTATAGCATGGTAGAAGACTACTCCATAAACACCTCAAAAAAACGGAGTTACAGAAAGAATGAACAAAGCGTTGATGGAAAATGCAAGAAGCATCCTCAGTGATACCAGGTTCGGACAATAATTCTGGTCAGAGGCAGTGGAGACTGCATGTTACTTGGTTAAAATATCACCTTCATCAGCGTTGGAGGATAATACTCCACATGAGGTATGGACTGGTAAGAAACCCTCTCTTTCACATCTGAGGGAATTTGGATGTGATGCATATGTACATGTTCCAAAGGGTAAAAGGACCAAGTTGGATAATAAATCTGAAAGGTGCATCTTTATTGGGTATAAGGATGGTTTAAAGGGTTACAAGCTTTGGAACCTGGAAACAAGGAAGGTTGTGTACGGTCGAGATGTGGTTTTTGGAGAGGTGAAAGATGTTTTTAAACATGAGGTCCTACCAAAGGAACCTGAGAAGATAGAGTTTGAGCTAAAGGAGGATGAATCAGACTCTACAACATAAGAAGATTCAGAAGAGGAAGAGCCACAAACTCCATCTGTGAGAAGATCAGTTCAGGAAAGAAGACAACCAAAAAGGTATAGTCCATCTGCTTTCTGTTCAACTTTTTCTTTAACTATAACTGATGATGATCCCAAAACCCTTAGGGAGGCAGTAGATTTAGAGGATGGGAAACTCTGGAAGGAGGTCATGGTTGATGAAATGGCATCCTTACATAAAAATGAGGCATGGGATCTAGTGGAGTTGCCAGCTGGAAGGAAGCCCATTGGGAGCAAATGGGTGTTTAAGAAGAAGATGAATGTAGAAGGCAATGTGGAGAAATACAAAGCTCGGTTGGTAGCAAAAGGTTATTCCCAGGTGCTGGGAATTGATTTTGGTGATATTTTTTCTCCTGTTTCCAAAGTTACTTCTATTAGATTATTTTATCTGTTGCTGCTACATTTGATTTTGAGTTAGAATAGATGGATGTGAAGACAGTGTTTCTTCACGGGGATCTAGAAGAGGAGATCTACATGAAACAACCTGACGGCTTTATGGTGAAGGGGAAGAATGAACTGGTATGCAGGTTAAAGAAGTCTCGATATGGGTTAAAACAACCACCAAGGGTGTGGTATCAGAAATTTGATACCTATATATGGGGACTTGGCTTCACCAAAAGAAAGGAGGATCGTTGTGTTTATTTTAAATAATTGGTGACCATGTTATTTATTTGGTCTTGTATGTGGATGATATTTTGTTGATTGGAAATGATAAAGAAATTATCCAAGATTTGAAGACCCAACTGTTCTCCAAATTTGACATGAAGGATCTTGGTGCTGCAAACTATATTTTGGGCATGGAAATTAAGAGAGATCGGGCAAAGAGGAAGCTCTGGTTGAACCAGAGGAATTATGTCGAGACTATATTGCAGAGTTTCAATATGCAGGATAGTAAACTGGTGAATGTTGAGATTCCTATATGTGTAAAGTTGTATGTTGAACAGTTTCCCAAGACACAAGAAGAAGAGGAAGATATGTCTCGTGTTCCTTATGCAAGTGCATTGGGTAGCCTGATGTATGCAATGGTCTATACTAGACCAAACATTGCACATGCAGTGGGATTATTGGGCAGGTTTATGTCAAACCCAGGGAAGGAGCATTGGACAGCAGTGAAGCGGGTTTTCAGAAATTTGTGTGGCACTAGCGATTATGGCTTGTGCTACCAGGGAAGATCAGGATCGAAAAGAGTGTTGGACAGTTGTGGTTTTGTTGATGCAGACTGGGCTGGAGATTTGGACCAAAGAAGATATACAAGTGGGTATGTGTTTGGGCTATTTGGAGGTGCAGTTAGTTGGATGAGTAAAAGACAGTCTATAGTGGCTCTTTCAACTATAGAGGCAGAATACAGGGTATCCACTCATGCAAGCAAGGAAGCAGTTTGGTTGCAGATATTTTGTTCAAGTATGGGGTTGGTGCAACAAGCTATAAGGATATATTGTGATAGCCAAAGTGCAATTTTCTTGGCTACAAACTGTGGTTATCATTCAAAGACAAAGAACATTGATGTTCAATATCACTTTGTGAGAGATATGGTTTAGGCTAAAAGGGTGTTACTGGTAAAGCTAGAGATTTTGAAGAATGTTGCAGATGCATTGAAGAAGTTTGTGAGCACTCAAAATTTCTCTTGGTGTAGAGAAACAATGGGTGTTGCAAAGCTGGGCTAATGACTCAGCTCTCCTGTGGCCCCCTGTGGAAATAAAATAACAAGTGGGAGAATGTTGGGTATGTGTTATATTCTATCCACAATTAGTCACGCATGGGGGGGTCACAGGGGGGGTGACAAGACCCAGTGTACGTTGCACCAGGTGCAGTAGGGGGGTCACAGGGGGGGCTAGAGCCCCCCTTGTCGGGGTCTGGGGTAGCGCCCCGGGAAAAAAAATTTGGACCTTCTTTTCTGGTGGGCGGACCTGCCATGGTTTTGTTCATGGGTTTGCACATGGTTTTGGGGCATGATGGTTTTCAGCCCGTGGTATTTGGTAGATCCGGTCAAGGGAAATACAGTTATGTTCTAATCCAGGGATAATGGATTGGGGTTTTATGTATGCTTCGGCATGTATATATATGTGTTGTAACACTAAAAGGAATATAATGAAAAATAAAACTAGTCATCCCGATTTGGGATTCAAGGGAATATCTCAATGTATATCTGTTTTATGTTTTATGCTCGCACTATTGTTTATTTTCTGTTTTTAAGATTCATTTGTAGATAATTTCCGTATAGGTTTAAAAACTACATTCAGTATCAGAGCAGTTTTGGCTTCAAGGGGAATCCTTTTACTGCTGAGGGTATTTTTGTTCGGGCATGAGGTAGACCCTGTTAAGTGGGAGATTTGCAGGATTGATTCTTTCAGTGAAAGAATATGGCGAGCGATGGGAAGATAAAGATTGAGAAATTTAATGGTCAGATTTTTGAGTTGTGGAAGCTCAAGATGAAGGATTTTCTGGTGGATAAGGATCAGTGGATCGTAGTAGATCTGGGTACTAAACCAATGGCAATGTCAGATGAAGACTGGAAGAAGCTAGATCGGAAGGAAAAGAGCACAATACAGTTGTGTGTCTCAGATTCAGTATTTTTGAATGTATCTGGGGAAGCTACGGTGAAGACCTTGTGGGAAAAACTTGGGAATTTGTACCAATATAAGTCTCTGATGAATAAATTGTTCCTACGAGAAAATTTGTATAACCTAAGGATGAAGGATGGAGACTCGATGACAGAGCATCTGAACGCCTTCAATACTATGGTAAGTCAGTTGTCATCTGTTGATATTAAAATCTCATATAAGGATAATTGCATCAGTTTGTTGTGTTCTCCACCAGACTCGTGGGACAGTTTGGTTATTGCAATAGGTAGCAATACAACTACCTTTAATTTTGATGACGTTATCTCAGCCTTACTATCGGAGGAAATAAGACGGAGAAATCTAGAGGGTCAGAATGGTGAAGCCTTATCTGTACGAAGAAGGTCCCAGAATAGAAAGAAGAATAAGGTTTCGAGTGGGAGATCTAAATCTCATGGAAATCTTGTAAAGGTGTGCTAGAAATGCGGAAAGGAAGGGTAGTACAAAAATGACGGCAAATCTAAAGCTCCTGAGAAAGGAAAGGGATTTGATGATGCTCCTTCTCCAGTGGCAAAAACCACCTCGGATGAAGGTGGGGATGTGTATTTAGCTTCTTCTTCAAATACACATGTAGATCATGATTCATGGTTGATTGACTCAGGTGCATCCTTTCACTTCACTCCCCATAGGGAGTGGTTCTGCGAGTATGATAAATATGATGGAGGTGATGTCTTCCTAGGGGACGATAGGAAGGCCAAAATCGTCGGACATGGAAAAGTCAAGTTGAAGCTACAAGGTGGAAGGATTAGAACACTTCTTGTTGTTATGCACATTCTGCATTGGGAAAAAATCTGATTTATGTAAGCAAGATGGATGATGCAAGTGTTAAAACAGTGTTCGATAAAGATACATGTAAGATGGTTCGAGGAGCACTAGTATTAATGCGGGGAGTTCGGATTCGAACTCTATACAAGCTTCAGGGAAACACTATTATTGATGGGTGCAACAGGTCTATGGTTCTCAAAAGTGGAGTGGAAAGCCTAGCGGTCTCTGGAGAAAATACCATGCTACAGCTGGATTTCGATTTCTATGAACATTTTGTATATGGGAAACAGAATTGGGTGAGTTTTCCTTCTGGTGCTAAGAGGGTGAACAAGATATTAGAGCTTATGCATAGTGATCTGTTTGGACCTGTGTCGGTTCCATCACTGGGTAAGTCTGTGTACTATGTTTCATTCATAGATGACTTCTCAAGGAATACATACATATATTTCTTAAGGAAGAAATCTGAAGTCTTTGACAGATTTAAAGAATTTAAGGCTCTGGTGGAAAACCAAACAGAGAAGAAGATAAAGGTGATGAGAACAGATAATGGTGGGGAGTTCTGCAAGAAGGAATTTGAAGAGTTCTGTATGAATTCTGGTATAGCACGGTAGAAGACTACTCCATACACACCTCATCAAAATGGAGTTGCAAAAAGAATGAATGGAACACTGATGGAAAAGGCAAGAAGCATGCTCAGTGGTACCGGGTTAGGACAAGAATTCTTGGCAGAGGCAGTGGAGACTGCATGTTACTTGATTAACAGATCACCTTCATCATCGTTGGAGGATAAGACTCCACATGAGGTATGGACTGGTAAGAAACCCTCTCTTTCACATATGAGGGTATTTGGATGTGATGCATATGTACATGTTCCAAAGGATAAAAGGACCAAGTTGGATAATAAATCTGAAAGGTGCATCTTTATTGGGTATAAGGATGGTTTAAAGGGTTACAAGCTTTGGAACCCGGAAACAAGGAAGGTTGTGTACAGCCGAGATGTGATGTTTAGAGAGGTGAAATATGTTGTTAAACATGAGGTCCTACCAAAGGAACCTGAGAAGATAGATTTTGAGCTAAAGGAGGATGAATCAGACTCTACAACATAACAAGACTCAGAATAGGAAGAGCCACACACTCCAGCTGTGAGAAGATCAGTTCAGGAAAGACGATAACCAGAAAGGTATAGTCTATCTACTTTCTGTTCAAATTTTTCTTTAACTATAACTGATGATGATCCCAGAATCATCAGGGAGGAAGTAGATTCAGAGGATGGAAAACTCTAGAAGGAGGCCATGGTTGATGAAATGGCATCCTTACATAAAAATGAGGCATGGGATCTGGTGGAGTTTCCGGCTGGAAGGAAGCCCATCAGGAGAAAATGGGTGTTTAAGAAGAAGATGAATGTAGAAGGCAAGGTGGAGAAATACAAAGCTCGATTGGTAGAAAAAGGTTATTCCTAGGTGTTGGGAATTGGTTTTGGTGATATTTTTTCTCCTTTTGCCAAATTTACTTCTATTAGATTACTTTTATTTGTTGTTGCTGCATTTGATTTTGAGGTAAAAGAGATGGATGTGAAGACAGCGTTTCTTCACAGGGATCTGGAAGAGGAGATCTACATGAAACAACCTAAAGGCTTTCTGGTGAAGGGGAAGAATGAACTGGTATGTAGGTTAAAGAAGTATCTGTATGGGTTAAAACAGTCACCAAGGATGTGGTATCAGAAATTTGATACCTATATATGGGGACTTGGCTTCACCAAAAGCAAGGAGGATCACTGTGTTTATTCTATATTAATTGGTGACTGTGTTATTTATTTCTTCTTGTATGTGGATAATATGTTGTTGATTGGAAATGACAAATAAATTATCCAAGATTTGAAGACACAACTATTCTCCAAATTTGACATGAAGGATCTTGGTGCTACAAACTATATTTTGGGCATGGAAATTAAGAGAGATCGGGCAAAGAGGAAGCTCTGGTTGAACTAGAGGAAGTATGTCAAGACTATATTGCAAAGGTTCAATATGCAGGATAGTAAACTAGTGAATGTTCCAATTCCTGTAGGTGTAATTTTCCTGTTGAACAGTGTCCCAAGACACAAGAAGAAGAGGAGGATATGTCTCATGTTCCTTATGCAAGTGCAGTGGGTAGCCTAATGTATGCAATGGTTTGTACTAGACCAAACATTGCACATGTAGTGGTAGTATTGATAATTTTTATGTCAAACCCAGGGAAGGATCATTGGACAGCAGTGAAGCGGGTTTTTAGATATTTAGGTGGCACTAGTGATTATGGCTTGTGCTACCAGGGAAGACTAGGATTGAAAAGAGTGTTGGACATTGATGGTTTTGTTGATGCAGACTGGGCTGGAGATCTGGACCAAAGAATATCTACAATTGGGTATGTGATTGGCCTATTTTGAGGTGCAGTCAGTTGGATGAGTAAAATATAGTCTGTAGTGGCTCTTTCAACTATAGAGGTAGAATACATGGCAGCCAATCATGCAAGCAAGGAAGCAGTTTGGTTGCAAATATTGTGTTCAAATATGGGGTTGGTGCAGCAAGCTATAAGGATAGATTTTTATAGCCAAAGTGAAATTTTCTTGGTGGCTAAGAACCCTGCTTATCATTCAAAGACAAGGCACACTGATGTTCAATATCACTTTGTGAGAGATATGGTTGAGGCTAAAAGGGTGTTAATGGTAAATTTGGACACTTTGAAGAATGTTGCATATGCATTGACAAATTTTGTGAGCACTCAGAAGTTCTCTTGGTGTAGAGAAACAATGGGTGTTGCAAAGTTGGGCTAATGACTCAGCTCTCCTGTGGCCCCCTATGGAAAGAAAACAGCAAGTGGGAGAATGGTTGGTATGTGTTATATTATTTCCACGATTAGTCACACGCGGGGGGGTCAAAGGGGGCCCGATAACACTTCCTGTACATTGCACCAGGCGCAGCAGGGGGGTCACGAGGGGGCTGGAGCCCCCCCTGTCGAGGTCTGGGGCAGTGCCCCAGGAAAAAAAAATTGGACTTTATTTTCCGATGGGCATACCCGCCCATGGTTTTGTGCATGGGTTTGCACATGGTTTTGGGGCATGATGGTTTTCAGCCCCTGGAATTTTGTAGATCCAATCAAGGGAACTACAGTTATGTTCTAATCTAGGGTTAATGGATTGGGGTTTTATGTATGCTTATGCATGTATATATATGTGTTGTAACACTAAAAGGAATATAATGAAAAATCAAGTTGGCCGTCCCAATTTGGGATCTAGGGGAAAATCTTTGTGTATATCTGTTTTATGTTTTATGCTCTCGCTATTGTTTATTTTATGTTTTAAAGATTCGTTTGTAGATAATTTATGTACAGGGTTAAAACCTGCACAAAAGGGGATCCCACATTAAGGGGAGCCCACAGGGCAGCATTATCACAACAAAAAACCATGTACATCTAAAGTATAAAAGCTGGCAGGCCCTCCAAAAGGAGAAACACCCAACATAATTATCCCCAAGGGCCTATCAAGAGAGAAAAAAATCCCATATATATGTCCAAAGAAAGTATATAAAAGTATTTTAGAATGGAAACATTAATAATTACATGATATGTTGACAAAAAATAGAACGTTTGTAGCAATTTTATTACAAAAACTCTAGGATATATGGCATGACTGGAGAAAAAATAAAGATAGAGCATGATGACATATAAAATGATTAGTAAGGTCTAGTGTTCGACACATAAACAACCAGACCTTATTTCTCCTCTATGGTCAATGCACCTGGAGCAAGTTGTAGACTAATTTTATACATGTGGTCAACCTGTTACGCTCCCTCTAGATATGGCATAAAGAAATAAAATTGAAGTGAGTTTTTAGAGCCTATATTGCTTCAAGAATAGGAAGCAATAAAAATTTCATACATCTCTATGTGTTGTTAAACCAATTTATAACATTCAATGAATCCCCAAAAATTTGAATCGACTCAATACCCAGATGACTAAGCCAACAGAGAAGTATTTTTATCATTTATAGCTCAACAAAATTGTTTGAACCATCCCCAAGCCTAATCGCAGTAGAGAGTGTAAAATGATGGTTTTTGTGGATGATCATCTCGGAACCACAAGTACCCACGACTGGAAACCCATTGAAATATGCCCAAGGAATCGAAGGATCAATGTGTTCTGGTTTAACCCTCTGTTGAATGTTCTATGAGTTGACAGGTGGTAAGGAGGAGATTATGGTCACACTCTCAGCCGCTACGTTTTCAATACTAGAAGAAATCTCCTTGAATATACTTTTGGTCTTGGAAATCCATATCCCCCAGGAGACAATTAGAGGTATGCTCTTGTTGGCCGGGTCAAAACAATCTTTCGACCAACTGTTCCAAGCCTCCCTATAGTTATTCCCACTCCAAAAGATAGAAAATTTGCATAGAAAACTGGTATGCTCCCAAACTATTCTTGTAAAAGAGCATGTAAGGAAAAGATGGTCAATGGATTCGGCCTCCTCCTTGCACAGGGCACACCAACCCAGGCGATTTAAATAACGCTTTTGAAGAACATCCTAGTGGGGGACATTGTGCATAAGAATGCAATAGAAAAATATCTTTGATTTTTTCGAGCCACCCAACTTCCTTAAAGGCTTATACCACCACTATGCCTAACCTTGCTCATGTAAAATCATAATTTGAGCATAACGAAATTTAGGAGAATAGTGGCTCGATTTAGAGTGTATTGAACATAAGGAGTCTTAAAAGTCTTTAATACAATCACCAAAACGCTCCAATTCAGTGATGAAGTCTCGCCATTCCCACTTCCAATGGTCCTCGATGCCTAGAACATCAGCATCTCTCCATGCTTGTGCCAAAATCGTAGATCCCACTAGATCATTGATCAGATTCAAAGTTTTTATTCCATGAGAATTAAGGGCCTCCCTTAAACCATCTAAGAGTGGAAATATGTTATTACAACCCACCCAGGGTTCCAAACCAATGCAGCATCTCTCCCCATTACCAATTTTCCAAGCCACTCCTTTTTCCACTATCCTTAGAGCCGAAAGGGTGGCCTTCCAAATGGAGGAAACTCTATAGTACTATTTTTTAGTAAGTGGATCCAGTCATCAACCGGAAGAGGGTCAATGTATTTCCTTTTCACCATGTAGGTCCAAATTTTATTTTCTGTGAGGATTCTCCAGCCTAACTTGGCCACCAGTGATGTGGCAAAAAGGTAGAGGTTTTTGATACCCCAACCACCCCACTCTTTGGGCTTTGAAATCTTATCCCAAGCCACCCAGGGGATAGTCATCTTGGAATATTTTCCAGACCAAAGAAAATTATAGCATATACTTTTAATTTTGTTAAGAATGATGACAGGAACCCAAGCAATTTTTATCTAGTACATCGGAATAGCCATAAGCACAGATTTTATGAGAACCAACTGCCCTGCTCTGGATAGCCACTTCTGGCTCCAAATATTAATCCTTTTTTCAACCTTAGAAACCATCCACCACCAATCCTTCTTACAGTAAGAGTATGGCTTGAACCCCAGGTATTTAATACTTGAACCAAAAGGGGACTCAATGAAAGGAAGGATATTCAGATTCCAAGCCAAATCAGTCTCTTGTATGCCCTCATGGGTGAGGGTGGAATTTTGAAAATTTATATTCATACCAGTGGCTTTCATAAAAATATCCAGTGAGTACTTCAGGAATTGGATCTCCCTCATGTTCCCATTACAAAAAATAATAATGTCATCAAAAAATAGGAGGTTATATATAAACATATTTGTAGCCACCTCGACCCCCCCAAAATGTCCATCCCTCTTAGCCTACTAAATCAATTGACTAAGACCTTCAGCCACAAGTAGAAACAGGAAAGGGGAGAGAGGACACCCTTGTCTTAAACCACATTTATTAACAAAAAAGGGGGAGGCTGCCCCATTTATCATCACAGCAAAAGACACATTTTTGATACATCCCATAATCCAGTTGATGAGATCAATGTGGAACCTCATATGAGTGAGCAGGAGTCTAAGATAAAGCCAATTGATACTATCATAGGCCTTTGAGAGGTCAATCTTCAAAATCGTACATTTTTTCCTTGAGAGTTTAATACTGTGTAGAGTTTCCTATGCCACACCAATAGCTTCAAGAATTTTCCTACCATCTAGGAAACCATAGGGCATCATGGATAAGGCCACTGGATCTTGATTCCTCCACCACATCCGTGATAGTGTCTCCCATCAGATAAAAAAAATGCTGAAAAAATTCAACTGTCCAGCCATCTGGACCAGGGATTTTGTCTTTTTGCATGGATTTGATAATATGTTCCACCTCTTTCTTCTCAACCGAAGCCATAAGAATATCATTTTCCTCCTCGCCAACATATCTATGGAAGAGTTGTGCCACCCGGATGATTTCCCCAATCATGAATCCTCCTTGATCATCATAGATATTCTTGAAATAATTTTTCCCCAGGCAGGATAGGTCTTCAAAATATTTGGCCATGTCACCCTCCAGGGTGGCGAGTTCCTAAATGGTATTAGATTTCTTTCGGCCCTTTGCATAGTTGTGGAAAAATTTGGTATTCTCATCACGCGCCTGTAACCATATGGATTGACTCTTCAGTCTCCAACTAGCTTCCTTATCCCTCAATAGCACCCTTCTCCTATTTTCCAGCTCTCTTAATCTGTCGCAAGAATCTCCATCAGCAAAACCGACATCTAGGTTACCATACATATGCTCCAGGGCCTCAGTAATATCAAGAAGGTCTTTGGAGTCCTTTTTCTCCTTTTCTTTGGCCCATGAAATGGTGTCCTTCTTAATATTTTTTAGGTTGTTTACAAGGGCCTGTGCATAAGAACCATCCATCTCATTCACAGTTATCCAAGTATCGACCACCAATTTATGATAGTCCCCCTCCTTTAGCCAACCTGAATTGAATTTGAAAGGGGAGGTAGGTTTTTTAAACAACTCAAATATAATCGGGGAATGATCTGAGACACCACCAGAGCCAACCCATTAGCAAAAATTTGCAACCCTGAAAGCGAAATCGTCGCTTAGAAGAAAGTGGTCCAACCTTTTGAAAATGTTGGCCTTTCCCACTCTATTATTTCTCCACATGGGAGCATTTTTGTTCATATTTGGATCAAACAACTTGTCATCCCGAATTTTCTTGACGAAGAACTTAGCTTAGGGATCAGTCCTATCATTTGGGCCTCGAGTCTCTGATTTCCCCACGGAGAAATTCAAATCCCCCCCAACAATTATATGTGAGGCTTTCATGCAGGATTTTTCAAACAAAGAGTTCCAGTAGCCAATCCTTTCAGCACAAGCCGGCCATATATATTGACAAGGGTGAAACTTGAGACCAACTCCAAAGAAGTAACCTCCACCCCAATCAGAAGGTCTGAGGTCTAGCAGTTAAGAAACTTGACAGAGCCATTTCTAAGACCTGTAGTGAGGCCTCCCAAATGACCCTTTACATCTGAGGTAACAAAAGTCCACCCAGGGAGGAAAGAGGACAGGGAAGAGGAGATGAGGTCCCCCACACCCATATTTTCTTGAAGAAATAAAACGTCGGGATTATAATGGGACAAAAGACTTTTGAAAACTAGTTTTTTGGGGGCACTAGCCAGGCCCCTAAACTTGAAGGATAATACAATTATTTAGAAACCAAGGCTGGAGAAACCGCTACTCTAAGCGCCCCTTTTAGGGATATTTGTCTACCATCAACTATATCCAGTATGGCCTTAAGTTAAGCTTTGGAAATGTCTAATTTCCTCCCCCCCATATGTTTGACTTTATCCGAGGCAGGTATGTTGCCTAACCCACCATGGATTTCTTTCTCTAGAATTTTCTTGTCAAGGGGGTGGAGATTGTAAGGGACAGGGTCAATAGAGAGCTTAGGAATTGTGGTGATTATGTTGTCCATGGCCAAATTTACATTGCTAACGTAGAGGGAAAAAAATGAATCACACCTGGAGGGACCAAGAAAACTCATACAATTAAAATAAATATCAAAGTAGTTTAAAGCAGGAGAATAGGGGCAAGGGACAGTACCTGCTAAATCTGATGTTGAATCAGCAGGGGCAGTCACTGTCTGCTTCTAATATTGAACCGGGACCGAGTCCTGTGTGTCCTCTACTTCATGTGTAGTCCCCTCCTCCCTGTGAGACTCATCTTCCTGCTAAGTGTTATTCACCATGTGTGACATCTCCATCCTAATATTTTTCTCCTCCTCATGAGCAGGGGCCTCAAATATGAACTGGGGACCATGATTGGCCCCACTCTTATGTTTCCTACTCTTTGAAAAACCCAGTGGGAAATCCCTCGCCATGTTGTCTAATTTGTGGCAGCGATGGCATCTGAACAGTAAGTGTTCGTATTCTATCAATCACTCAATAGCATGACCATCAGCATTGAGGATAATCTTTGGGATCGGGCCATCTCTCAGGGAAATTTTAACCAGAATAAGTGTAGTATTCCTAGAGCGGGTCTCCAATACATGTTCATCTCCATAAAGGACCCAAGACTATCCCTGGCAGCCCGAAACACCTCCATGGTCCAAAAACATGGGGGGAGAGCGAGGAGTCTTACCCATACTTGAATTTCATCCACCTATTCTCTGTTGGCATCGAAGAGAGGATTCCATCTCTTAAATAGGATGCGATTGATCCCAAACCCCCATTGTCTCGATAGGACCCACTAAAGGGTCACTGCATTCTTGAAGTTGACATAAACCAACCTTTTGACAAGTTTATCACCTCTACCTCTATGTCTGGGGCATCCACGCAGCTACGATTAATCCATTCTATTATGTATTCAAATAGGAAGAATTTACCTCTGGCTTTTCCAACCATAATCGACTCTGATTCTTCCATCACGTGGTCGAAATGGAGATCAATGCCAAAGACCAGATTTGGGCACTCCAGACTTTGTTTAATTACCTTTCCTTTTTTCCTCTTCACCCTAGACTGTCTGTTGAATTTAATAGAGAACTTGAAGGATTTTGTACAAGCCCCCGATATCTCCTTTTGTTAAAATCCTCCTGAATAAATCTTGTTTCCCCCCAAAGAGAGATTTTCCCCTTCCAGATGTAGAAGTGGGGCCACAAAACACCCTCTTTGTCCCCCAAAACCACCATTCCATTGCCCCTGGTAGTGCAAGTGTGTGTTATCTCCTGCTCGATCAAATCCCAAATCCGGTTGGAAGAGGAAGCCTCCACTAAAACCACCAACCGTGTGGTTTCCCAAATTTCTTTTGTGCCCTAGTTCAGGTCAAGCCGCTCGACTAGCTCATTTACGATAAGACCACCCGAGGATACCACATCCTTTCCTGAGGCAAAAGTAAGAGGGGTTGTATTATCCTGCAAGAGGGATACACCGCCTTTTACCTTCAGAAATAGCTGGACCCCAAACTCCAAGGTTTGACCCAACCCCACAGACGATTCACCACCCGCTCACACCACAAAATCCCCCAAACCCCTAGATCTAAATAAAGGGTGGGGAGACTGGCTCATTTTTACCTTTCCCGATGTAGATACCAAACCACAATGGTCCACAATCGACCCTTTGGTAACCGGGGGAGAAACCACCACAGAACTAACTGAAACACTAGGAATTAGGGTTTTTTTTTCACCACCCACAGAGATGCCAAGCCATCCACAATATTCCACCTTAGTTTATCCAACCCACCCCTATCGGAATGTGATCGAGCTAGAAGAGAAAAGTTTTCTAAATTTTGTTTTGTGGGTTCCATACCCGAGACAGATAGAATATCTTCTGCCACAAGTTCCATGTCAAAAAATTCTCTATCATTACCCATGAGGCCGAGGAAAATGGACCGACAGGGAAAACCCACAAAACTTCGGGGAAAACCAAAGGACAGAACCAACAAGGAAACAACAACAAACGGTTCAACCACCGATACCATAATAATAACAACACGTAAGGACCAAACCCCAAACCACTAGCAAGGCTCAGCCAGAAAAACAACACCACCTCCACAGAAAAATCTAATAAAAACCATAAGACTACAACACTACACGCATAAAAATTCCATAGAGAAATTGACAATACCCATAAAATGATAGTAGGACTCCAAAAAAATAGCAAGAAAAGAATAATTTACTTACCTGATAAACCTAAGAGAATAGGGATAATCGAGAAAAGGTGAAAAAATGCTTGACCCATGAAGAGTTCCTCTCAGTAGTGACTATAATGGTTTGCCATAACCAAATATTAGAGTAAAAAACCACCTTATAGTAGCACAGACACCCCACGATAATGAGCCCCCAACGTGAAAATGAAAAACCTAGGGAAAATGTTTCAGAAGCGTTTATACTGCCAAATTCGAATTGTTCCTGGGGTCAGAGAAAACTGTTGAGTGCCAAGTGGTGACCCACCTGCCTGCTGTCCACACCTGGCCTACAGCTTGCCTCAACGTTCATCCCCATGCAGCCTGCCAAATGTTCCACCCCAGGCTTACCGCATGATCCACCAATGGGGTTGCAATGAGGGGTCTTCAGGTTATTGGATCCGCTAGAAAATTGTCAAAATATTCATGGCCATCCATTAACCAGTCATGGAGCTAGGGTTTTTAGTAGAGTGGAGACGACCCATATCACTAAATTCAGAGAGAAGTGTTGCATGTAGAATGTTGAAATTTGTAACAAGAAAAGTGAAATTAGCATCCAGAAACAACACACACTAGTGTGGGATCATAGGTCACACAATGATGGATCCTAGCGACACATTAGTGTGCAACAAATTTTTAAATAAATTGGAAAATTAAATTGTAATCTTATCTCATAACAACTTGTAATAGTTAACCAAGGGTGATAGACTTATTTAGCTCATGAATTTCGAGTTGAGGGTCAAAGGATAGGCATGTAGGGTGATTCTATTATTAACAAGGTCCAGTTGTAGTTGTAGCGCTAGTGTAGTGTGAGTGGGATTAGTTAACTCACATTAATTGAGTTAAAATCAGTTTAACTAGTTCTAATTGTTTGATGAGCTAGTGGAAGAGCAAGTGAATTAAAATAGATTTAATTCACCAGTAGTGATCTACCAAGTAACTGATGATTCACTATTTATAGTTGCATGCATGCTAATTCTAGTGGAGACCTAGTTGATACAAAGGTTCAAGGCCAGTGAAATATTAGTTGTATTTTAAGAAAACTGCCCAGATGCAGTTATAAAACCACATGAAGCACATGATGAATTGTGTAATCAAGGAAGGCTGAATTTCCTATTTAATAGGGGTTTAATTCTCTAGGGATTGCCTAAGCAGGGTAGGCTTAGGGTAGGTTGATAATTGGCTATGTGGTTGTCCAATTTTTCCTATATCAGTGTGAAGCAATTGGTAGAGCGTATGAGGTTGTCGTGATCACAAATACATTGTATTGTTTCATGATTCCTTGGTTGATTATACAATAAATATGGAGGGGTTTTGATCAGTTTCTTTCCCCAGGAATATCTGGTGTTGTGTATTGATTTACTTCTTTCTCTTACTTTCATGTGATTGATCGATCATGTTTTATATTCCACAAATATTGTAGAATGATTCAGTATATTTCTTTAGTACATTGCATGATCAGTTTGAGTCCATTGATATAATTTCTACATGGTAATATATTTATGTTAGATATTTTCTACATGGTATCAGAGTGCTAAGAATCACAATAGTGGAGAATAAATTGAGTTTTCGTTTGAACAATATTCAAATTTTCAAGTACTTTTTTTGGAGCTATAAGCAGCTCAAGATGTCTTTCAATGGCTTGAGACTCAAATATGCAGTCAAGGGTAGCTCGAATTATATTGCATGGAAGGACAGGATGGAAGCAGTGTTGGAGGACAATGTGTTGAAAGAATTCATAGATAATGATATTCCCAAGCCTACAATAGCAGATGCCCAACTTCTTGATGCATGGCAGAAGAAGGTAGCATAGACGAGGAGGATATTGTTAGATGGAGTTGGAGATTATATTGTCTCGTGTCCCCATGGAAAGGAAACTCCATATGTTATGTGGAAGGCCTTGGCAAATCTTTTTCAAAGTAGTAGTGACCACAGAAAATTGGCACTCAAGGACAAGATCAGGATAATCAAAATTGAGAAGGGTGACACAATCTAGACACAATCTCTCATCGCATGCATAGCCTCAACTGTGATGGGATCTATGTGGTACTTGGATAGTGAAGCATCTTTCTACATGACAGGAAACAAATAACTCTTTAGTAGCTTGGAAGAGAAGGATCTTCAGATGCACATCAAGATGCACACCAATATTTCAGATCCCTTTGGTCGAAATTTCAGCTTCTAAAGCCTCGTAGAAAAAAATTATATCAAAAATTCCAAGATGACCTATTTGAAGTTGAAAAACCCTAGAATCCAAAGCTCTAATACCAAATGTTATGTAATGAGATAAAAAAAATAGAAGAAAATATAGATCAATGTCTTAAAAATTAGCCTCTTCGAGGGGAAAACCTCCTTTACATCACATAAATGAACAATTCTTGGATGATTCAAATGAAAATACCGCCTTCATATATATAGAAATTTATGGGGTCACATTATGACTAGGGCCTACATAACAATAATAATGTAAGGGAACAATAATAACTATAATAAGATTCTATGGGGATTGATAATAACAATGGTGGGATTATATGTGGAATAATAATAATAATATGGAGGTGTTGTAGTAGCCACAACACCACCCAAATTTTGGGATATATTTAAAATTTCGGGTCCCCCTATGCTCGCTCATCCATTAGGGTCTTGATATGGCCTTTAGTCAGTGACACCCCCATGACCTATTCCTTCCAAAACCTCTCACCACACTCGCTTCTCTCGTTGTCTCATCAATACACTAAGGCCTGTGGATCTGTTGCTTCAAAGAGCAGTGAAAGTCCCTCCATGAATTCAAAGGTAGGTTTCCCCTATATTTTCATGGTGGCAGCCTCAAACCTGCTTGATCTATTTCCAAGACCTTCGCAAAGCCTTCTCACCAGCATGACAAGATACTTTTTCTACAATCATGCCATATGTAGAGGTATCTTGTGCAACAACCGTGATCATGTATGTACTTGCGTGAAAGTTTTTCTGAGTTAAGTACTTGACATATTTTCATTAAAAGTGCTTCTACCATGGATCATTTAGGCATTATATTTGGGTGTTACACAAATCTCATGGTCCCATGCAAATCATTTCCAAAATTTGGGGACACCATTCTCTAAAAAGCAGTCGTGGACTAATTAATATTATAATACTTCATGCAAGTCGAGCCCATGGAGGATATGCCCAACAATATTGCCACCACACTGAAGGAAATGAATAAAAACTAAAATCAAAAGGTGCACTAATTGGGGGAACTTTCGATCATGGTTTGTTTGTATATATGGCTTCATTCCTAAAGAGATATTTGTAAAGAGAAATTGATTTTTCGATGGGGAATCATCTTTCAAATCAAAAGGGTGACCTCATTCTACACATATACCAAAGCCATTGTTTAAAGGAAGAAGTTAGGATTCTAATGGCTGCGCATTATGAAATGTTTTAAAAGTCATGAGCCAGCATGGTCATAAATCCGGCTCCATAAAATGCACACCTTATTGACTACCCGAAGAGCCATATTTCGTGGAGTCCTGAAAACTTCTGCACAGCATGGGCACATATGTGTCGTGGAGCCTTATTAATTGGGAGGAAATTTTGTCAAAGGTATTCATATGCTAAACGATATCAAGCTCTCCCCCACATAAACCTAGGGAATTCTTAAAAGGTTAATATATGACACATCTACGACATCTTAGTGTATCATTACTCTGGGCCACGCAAAGGAGAGAAAGCGCTGCCTGATGAAGACCATTTGTGGCTAACCCAAGAGGAGGAATGCGACCGGATATAATAGTCGCAAAGTCACATATGTTGAAGGAGTAATGTGGAATGTGACTTGTGGAGGTTGCGACTCGGCAACCTCATTGAGACATGTTGCTAACACTACATCTGTGCGACTACAACCATGCGATGTGCTTTTAAACATATGGCCAATTCATGAGACTGGAGTGGAAATATATTCAACCTATAGGCTATCTCCATTTTTTGGAAATACCATAAGGTTCAACCCCTGAATGAGACAACGACTGCTTGTGGGAACCTTACCTGAAATCGTGTGTGGCATCAGCATGCATGCAAGAACCGCATTTGGCACAGAAACAACAATAGGAGCCCCTGTGTTCTGAAGAATCTAAGAGAACATGACATATTAGCCTTGGACACAAACTTGTGGAGGGCATCCATCAAATGCAACACTAAAATAAATGCCGAGTATATTTCCAGTGCCAACTCATATCTCGAGTTTCTTTGAACGCATTTTTCTTTGTTGTTTTGTGTAAATTTATGTAAATGTTCTATGCTTGATGCAACTTTACTTTATCTTCAATATCATACAGAAATCACATAAATAATAAAGTAAAATGCTGATAGAACATACCAGTAGATCAACATAAGACAAGCCAGAAATATATAATTGTGTTGGCGCGTTACAGCGATCAATAGGATGCTTCAACCAGCAAAGTCTCAATATGGTCAACTAACCAGCAATGTCACACAACCCTCTCAGACACCCAAACGGTCAACTCAAGAGTCAACCCAAAAGTCAACGTTGTCAATCAACGGTCAACGCAAACAGTAGCAACAGCTAGGTCAACGCTAAAAATTCAAAGTCAATTTTTTTCCTTGGGAATAGTGCCAGAAAATGCAGATTAGGAAAATCAAAATTTTGGGAGAGTTTCAGGTCGATTTGACTTTGTGTTGACCAAATTCAACGCTGGTCAAAGTTTTCTACAGAAACCCTAGACCGAAAATAGAAAATTGCTACTGCCAGATTTCCCACGTGTGGAGAGAGAAGAGCCACCAAGGTCATCCAACCAATCAGATGAGGAGAGATAAATGTGTGAGGATGGGATGAGTGAAATGTCCTCCAACATTGACCTTATTTATATCCATCAGTGAGGGTGTGTGACACATCTACTGGGGCACAAAACCTTAAGGCCGACCTGGACATATTTTGAATAGATTAAAAATAAATTAAAAATAAATGTTTTTCTCATCAGATCAAGATGATCCTTAGATTGATCTTGCATCTCTTCGAAATAGGAATCCAATAAAAATATTGGTATCTTCATCTGAGCATCACAAAATGGAGTTTGGACCTAGTTGTCCAAAATTAACACTCCCTCTCAACTAGGGAAAACTCCATCCACCTGTGCAATCCAAACATCATGCGTAATCCCTCCATAACTTTCTTTGTTGGCTTCTTTATTTCAGAACAGAAGTGATTTAGTCAAAAATACATCATTCCCAGCTGACAGATTTAGCCCAGAGGTCTGAAACCTATATAGGACTCACAAAGAGTCTCATACCAACCTGAAGTTGTTTTATATGACCCAAAGTCAGTAGGAGGTCTAAAACCTCACTAGACTTGATCCCAGATCAAGTGGTTGGATTGTGCCATCCTAGATAGAGAGTACGGAAATATCTGATGCGTCCATCAGTCTTTGCTACTAGTTTCTAGTTTTTCCCACCTCACTGGCCAAATGAGAGGTACTTCCTATGAGTCTGGAAATCAAATGGGTAGGATGGGTACAGGGCACAGATAATGAGAGGTGAACCAACTTAATCATCAAAATTTTGGAGTAGAATCACACCAAGAAGGTTCGGCAAGCCTAGCCTTGTGGTTGCTTATAGCTCTGAGAAGCTATCCCCAAAGCCCCCTAGAGCTCCAAGAGCTCATCGTCCAACAGGACCCTCAGAATAGGGTTGTTCCATGATTCCAAGATTCTCACGGAAGGTTAGGAATATGACCTTCAACAAGGGCATTGTGATAATATCTGCGACCTTCTCATCAGTTCCTATATCATCGAGCCTTATGGTGCCTCATTGTACCATATCCCGGATAAAGTGGTACCAACCATCATCATGCTTGGATCGATAGTGGAACACGGGATTCTCTGACAAATGAATCCCCCTCTGGTTATCACAAAGGATAACTATGGCATCTATCACATGCTCGAACAGCTCACTCAAGATATTTCGCAACCAAGTGACTTCACAATAGGCCATACATGCTGCAATGTATTCGGCCTCACCAGTGTTCAAGGCTACTAACTTCTGCTTCCTACTCGAAGCAGGCCTACATGTGAAGCAACATCCAAATGTGCTCTTGTGATCCACCACACTGCTAGCCCAGTTGACATCAGTATATCCATGGAGTATCATGCTCCCAGTAGTGTATCTCAGCCCATGTTCTATTGTTCCCCAGAGATATCTCAAGATTTTCTTAGCACCAACCCAGTGAATGTTATGAGGATAAACCATGTGTTGAATCAAATTTTTCACTGTAAAACATATGTCCAGACGAGTGTTCACTAAGAAAATAAGGGCCCCTATGAGTCGAAAATACTCAGTAGGATTAACACGGGTCCAAGAGCATTGCCACCCAAATTCTAAAGTTGAGCTCCATCGCTTTCGACACGGACTTACACCCACTCATACCAAGTCTTTCGAAAAGCTTTCACAAAGCATTTCCCTTAAGAAAGGAAAATATTTCTGTGTCTCTACCATACTCTTCAGTCATCGAAGTAATGCATCAAGCCTTTAGGTCCTTCATCTCAAGCTCACAGCGTGAGCTTCCCTTTCCACTAATGAATGAGAGGGTCGCACTGCCGCATATCATCAACATATAGTACTAGAATGAGAGGCTTTTCTCTATCAACCTTGAAGTAAAGGTTCAGATCAACATTACTACGAGTGAATCCCAGCTTCATTAGGTAGCTATCTATCCTCTCGTGCCAAGATTTTGGTGCTTGCATCAACCCATAGAGGGCTTTCTTCAACCTGCAAACATGGGTGTCCCGAACCTAGACATCAAACCCCGGAGGTTGCTCCACATACACCTCTTCCTTTATCGCACCATACAGAAATGCGGTCTTCACATTCATTTGATGAAGACTACATCCTTGCGTAGCAACAAGGGCTATGATAGATCAGATGGTGGTATATCGGGCCACACGTGAAAATATATCATCATAGTCTATGCCTTCCTTTTCAGAGAAGCCACAGGCAATGAATCTTGCCTTGAAATTTTTATCACTTCCATCAGATCCATGCTTGATCTTGTAGAGACATTTTGAGGTGACATCTGCTTTGTCCTCCGGTATTGGAACCACATCTGAGACATCATTCTTCATTATGGACTCATACTCTTTGTGGATAGCATCCTTCCAGAATTGATGCTTTATGGCTTCCTCAAAAGATCTAGGCTCAGATTGTACAATAGTACTCATGGCTACTAGATACCCTTGGTATCTACTCGGCTTCTTGCTTTCACAAATGTCCCCCTTTGGGGCCATATGTCCCTCGGCACCCTCCAGAGTGTCCTTGAGCCATGATGGTCTCTTCCCTATTGAAGGAGGTAGATTAATTGGGTCCATTGGTCCTTCAGCATCGGGCATCGTCTCATCCTTCGGTTCTTCTTGATTTCCAGGCCTTGCTTCATGATCTTCCTCATATCTCGAAGGATTGACTACTTTCCTCAGGGAAGCATATTTTTCAAAGGTAACATTGTGGCATATATCCACTTCCCTTTGACCAGGAACATAGACTCTATAGGCCTTCAAAGATTCTTTGTAGCCCACAGAAATTGTGGTCTCCCTCTTGATGCCATCTTCTCTGCAAAAGTTCTTGAACTCATTCATAACATATTTAGTGCCATTATCAGTCCTTAATATCTTGATCTTCTTCCCTGTCAGATTTTCCACCAAGGCTTTGAAGGTACAGAACCACATGAAATCCTCATCCTTCTTCTTCAAGAATTATATCCAGGTTTTGTAAGAGAATTCATCTATGAATGTCATATAATAAGAAAATCCTCCCAAGGATGTCATGAGCATCATACCAGACAGATCAGAATGTACTAATTGCAAGACATTAGATGTCTTTGTGAAACTTGAGGGGAAAGGTCCCCTTGTATGCTTTCCTTCGGCACAACCCTAACATACACCTTCATGATTATTTGAGAACTCATGCATCCCCATCACCACCTTCCTTGCTTCGGGAAGGGCCTTGTAGTGAAGGTGTCCAAACCTTCGGTGCCATAGTTTAGTCTATCGGATAGTATCACACGTTATTTCTCCCAGTGGAATTCCTCCAACCTGTAGAGTGTATCAACTCTAAACCCAATCGTGATCACTTTCTTGTAACTCTTCTTCCACATGTGCACCTTCCCATCAATGAAAGCCACATTGAAACCTTTGTCTTCCATGGCTGAAATAGACACAAGGTTCTTCTTCAAATTATGTACATATAGTACATCTTGCAGGCAGAGGACTTGACCTTGAGACAAGTGGAGGGTCACAGTCCCTGTCCCTTTCATGGGATATGTGGCATTATCTCCAAGGATAATTTGTAGATTAGTATCCTTCTCAACCATATCATTAATTTCTTCCTTGAACCCAATGATGTGCCTTGAGGCACCACTATCTATCAACTAGACATCCATAGTTTCGGGTGGAGATGCAGCAGAGAGGGCAGATATAAGAATGAATTAATTTCTTTTATCATCAACAACATTTGATTCCTCATACCTAGAATTTCTTGACCTTTTGAAAGGTTTCCCATTTCCGCCAGAGGGAGCCTTCCTTTTCCCTTTGAACCTATTGTTCCTTTGATTTCCATTCCTCTGGTTGTTGTTGTTGTCATCATCATCAAGAGAATCCTTCTTTAAAGGGAATTATCTAGCATAGTGACCTAGCTCAGAGATGTAGGCAACTAGAATCTTATGAATTGATTCCCTGATCATTAGCTTTGCTTTGATTTCCCCCTTCTTGTACTTCAATTTGGTAGCAACAGTTCCAGTGGATGGAGGCTCTTGGATTTTACCCGGCACATAGTCCATGACATCTTGGTCTTCCAAATTAAGATCCAATGTCATCCTCCAAGCATGGAAGTCATCCTTCCTAGTCAATTTGTCATCAGCCTTTAAGCCATTGTAGTTTGAGGAACCCATACTCATCTTCGGTGATTGCTACAAACTAGGGCTTTGTCTTCACCTCAGCTCTGATACCATGTAAATTTATGCAGATGTTCTATCATCACTTTACTTTCTTGTTTATGTGATTGCTGACTAACATTGGGGATAAAAGTAAAGTTTCATCAAGCATAGAACATCTTCAAAAAATTACATTTTGTCTGTTTTCACCTAGCGAAATCGAAATATGTTTCCAGACGCTCTTGGCTCGTAGATTTAGCATTGATGCTCAAGGCTACTCTGAGAAATCACACTTTCCCATGAAGTCTCTGTAGAAGACACATAGTCATGGGTGGTACCACGACCATGATTGTTGAAGGATGCGCGCACTCCCAGCTCACCCAGTCGCAACATTAGCCATCATTCAGGAGATGCAACCCAACCTTAGTGCGACTACATGACCTCCCCTAGGTCGCAAGATCGCAAAAAATTTCACCCGAGAGAAACCACAACCTATGCGACCTCCACCCAAGATTGTGACCTCACAAAAATTCAACACCCATACACATCAAATAGCCAGTCACATTCTCAAGCATCCAAATCACACAGAGTGAGCATGCACTCAAATTATAGGTGGTGGTAGGTGCCTAAATAAAGAAAAAGGAATGTTACATGTTACAAATGAAGGGCGTTGTCATCTAATGTGAGGTCTTATGGAGATGGAGAACAATGTTCATTAATCTTACGTAATAGCATGTGATCAAGGTGCTATTTTGTGATACCCTATGAATCACACAGCTGAGCACACAAAAGGGATATGCAAAAGAGATACGCGCATATACATATATTGGCTTTGTCAAGGATGTAATGGCACATTGCATTTTATCCATGCAAATAATATACAAGGTAGTGACCAAGGAAGCACCACATGAATGGAAATGTGCTCGGTGAAAATAAGCTTTATTCGATCCTCCATTACCGCTATGCCATAGAGAAGAAATAATTCTTGGGTAAAGGAGCACAGGGTCATCATCTGCCAACCACATACACCAATAATGTTACGACATGACAAAAGACTACACAGGGGTCTAAACTAACATCATTTGTTTGAATCACTCTTACAATTAATTGAATGCGCCTCTATCATCATTATTCGATCATAAATACATGTGACCTATGCTATTTGGTTGTAGATAGAAGCTGTTTATTTGCACAAAGAGCTAGGGTTTTCCCAACAAGCAAGGGGGATCCTTCAAATCTCGAAAGAACCTCACTACAGGCTCAATGGCACATCTATCACCAATCCATTCTCACAAGGCTGGCACCAAGGAATTGCATCATGTTCTGCAAGAGATGAGTTCCCCAAAAGGAGAAGAATAGAAGGAATGGCCCTAGGTCGCAACCTCCCAGGTCGTAGGTCGCAAATGACCCCAGGTCACAGGTCGTAGATGACCCCAGGTCACAGGTCACAAATGACCCCAGGTCACAAGTTGTAGATGATCCCAGGTCGTAGGTTGTAGATGACCCCCGGTTGCAGGTCGCAAATGACCCTGGGTCGCAGGTCACAAATGGCCCAAGTCGCAAGCCAGCCCAACAGTCGGGAAGACCAAGAGGCAAGTGAAACTCAAGATTCATCTCATCCTATATGTACAAATTTAGGAAAGGAAACTATGAGGGACTTTTATCTCTGCAATTGAAGCCAAGACGACAGAGGAATTGGTGCTTGAGAGCTAAAGACACTCAACTCTTGGTATCAAGTAGAGGAAGAGGTATCGAGGCTAGGGTTTTGATATCACACATTGAGATGAATAGCCCATGTTCCACTATTGGGTTTTGACAAGTTGTAAAATATGTATTTGAAGTTGTAGCAGCATTAATAATATACTCTTTTATGGCATTGATTCACATGTTTTCTTGTGGTGATAGTACTAGCTGCCTAATATTTCACTATGTTGTACGTGTGATTTCATGCATGCAATTGGTTATGAACTAATTCATAGTGGTTTCATATACTTTTTCTTTTGAATCAGTGTTTATTTGTTCCTTGTCATGTCAGTGATTTATTGTGAACTAATTTGCAATTAAATTCTGCCATGTTTTCTTTCATGTATGTTTAACTGGGTTTTTGGCTCACCTATCCCGCTCATGGAATACCTCCCTTATTATTTTGTTGCTTAGACTTGCTTATATATTTGTTTGTGGTTCGTCAATCTTGGGCTAATTTTGCTTCATTGATTGGTTATTTCACCCTTTCCTCTGCTTCTTCATCTTTTCATCCGACGACCAAGAGTGGAAACACTTCTGGCGGCAGTCGGGCCAACATATCGGATGGGGCTCCTATCCAAAACGGTGTGAGGTATAATTGGGACCTTACACTGATGAGACCCCCTTGCTGTCGGTAGTACAATTTTTCCCGTCAATAAATTGGCGCTAGAAGGATGGCTAGATGAAAAGTTGAGCCCTTAGAGCCTGCAATTAGTCTCATATCTGTAAATGCCTCATCCCCAAATCATTCTCCCAGGATGTTATTGAATTTATCTGGTTCTCGATGCTCAATCCCCGATGAACCTCTATATCATTTGTCTTAGTTAAAATTCAATGTTTAGAATGGAATTTCCATAACCAAGCACCTTTTGGATTTCTTTGAGTTTTGCGAGTATTATGAAATTTATGATGAGAAGTTGGCTTCTGTTCTTTTCTCCCTCACTCTCAAAGGTCGTGTTAAGCAATGGTGCCGCACATTGCTAGTAGCTTCCATCCATTCATTCAAGAAGCTCGCCGGTGAATTTCAACAAGCTTTTCAAAGGTACGATTTTAAAAATGTATTAATAAGGTTAAATAAGATCATAATGGAAGCTCAAGAATCTCTAGAGAATTTTTCTACTAGATTTTTCATTTTTGTTTTTATTTCCTTAAAAGGGATGTCGATTGGGCATATTTAATTGAACAGTTTCAACAGGTGGTTTTTTTTTCCCTAGAACACCTTCAATCGGAAACGAAGCCTGATCCCAATGTTTTTTATGATAATCCTCAAATTTCTAGTTGTCTGGATTGTGTCCCTAATATTTCGTTGTCTATCTCCCCGAGTCCAGAACACATTCAGGCCCCCAAGTAGAATATTAGTATTTGTGACATTCCATTTCCTCCTCCTGAATTGCCACGTAATGGAGTTTTGGTCGCAAAATTTTTGAGTGATGATAGACACGTACAGGAAAATAAAAATTATGGTATCACCTCTGAATCTTTCACGCACCTTTTCAAATCGGAACTTGAAAGCCATATTGTCCTAACATCTCTCCCTGTTGACGAAACCAATCTCGAGTCCACTGAAAGTTTTCCTGGGTACAGTTCTAAATCTCATTCACATACTGATAATGAATTGGGTCTTATCCCGAATAAATTTGATTTCCCTACAAAATATTTGGACCGTGATGTGCATGCAGGATCATTGGCCTCTCTGGATAACACTGATGTGCAAGATGAGGTCCTTGTGTGACTGATACCCCCACATCTGAATCATTTCATCCATTACTCCCTGATTCATTTCTTGAGTCTGCCACACCAGTATCGCTTCAAATCATTCAAGACTATCTTATACTAGTGTTGACGACAATCACGAACCCGCGGGTGGTGTTTCACAATCACATTACAAAATTGATGAATCTCTTATGCGTGATATTTTCGCCAGTTTAGGGTTAACAGCCATGAATGTGTGTCATTTATAGATGATTTTAGGTTTCAAGTAAATATTTCTATCTATTAGGATGAAAGTAAAATTCAACTTGAGCAATCCATTCTAGCATGTTCTCTGGTAAGTAGCCATGACCTTCTTGTTGTTTCACATGCTTTTCAGGTAAGTCTTATCATCAGTGCACAATTTTTTATGCTAGTTCTAATCTCAAACATTGTTGTTCTTGCACGATGGGAACTAATGTGGTGGCTGCACTGGAAATCTGATTTCACATAACCCGGCCGCCTCTCTGATTAAATTAGGGTTTTAGGCTTAGGCTAGCTAGATCTGTTAATAAAAGTTTGTTGGTTCAAGTTGTTAATTAGGTTTTACTTGCTAAGGTTCGCTTCTGGTTTAAAATTATGTTTGTTGTCTTTTCTTATGGTTAGTAGCTTTATACATTATAATTTTCCATTATTTTTTCACTCATGCTCTTTCAATTTCCTTATTGCTACATAATATTCAAATAATCACTGCATGTGCGTTGCCTTGTTTTCTTCACCTACAACTAGTTGATCTTCCTCGCATGGCATTGCATTGCGTCATAAGCCTCGTCTGTTGCATCACATTATACATTTGCCTCACATCATATGCATTGTTTGTTGACCTAGCTCTGAGAGTATATGTATATTGCATACCACTTCATGAGCCCTCATTGAACCTGGAACAGTCAAACCCTCGGTGCCCTGACTAGCCTTCTTACTCCTCCTTACACGTGTTTAAAGCCAATTGGATTTCTTTCACCCCTTTGCATGCACTGAAACCCTAATGGTCTTTCTTGCTCCCTTTGTCATAATTTTTGAAACCCTAATCCTATTTTTGTGTGAGGTTGTGGCAGTTGCCCCAAGAAGAAGCTTCTCTCAGAAAAGGTCATCAAAGTCACATTCTTTGCATTATTCCTATGACTCTAATTCATTAGCCAGGAAGATATGAGCAGGTTGCTTGGGGGGAACCCTAATCAATTTTAACGACCTATATCTGCAACCTGATTCTTGTGCCTCAGCATAATCTTAAATATCTTAATGATTTGTTTTTCATGTTTCACCTGTGGGTAGAAGATAGGATGTGAAGGCTTGGCATGAGGGCAAACCCAAATCAGAATATCTTTCAGTCTCTTCAAATAAGAAACAACCTCTCTTGTCTGTAAAATAAGTCGGGATCCCTCATTCACCCATGCAAAATAAGTGCCATGGGCACATACAAATAAGTGCTACAAGCACAAGAAACAAATAAGGGTAAAGGATTGAGAAAGGCTTCCTGTGTAGAGAGGTAACGCAATGAATCCGTCGGGGTACTGACCAAGCTTGCTGGGAGCAGAGCAACGTTTGTGATTTCTTGAGGTGACTCCGTCGGGGCACTGTCTAGGCCTACTAGTAGCAAAGCAACACCAGAGACTTATTTTAAAATTATGAATATAATAAGCTCGTTGCCTTGCTCTCTACATCATTATCAAACTACTTGGATGTGTGAACTTCCGCTTGGGTTTTCTCTGATTAACAAGACCTAACTGAGGCACAAGGACTGGGCATATCTATAAAGGTCAAAGTAAGATGAAAGGTACCCATAGTACCTATTCAATATTCCCTTGCATCACTATCCAGACTCAGATTATTTTCGGGAAATTGACAGAGATACTAGATTCTACCAGTGGTTTGCCAATGGTTGTAGTGGCTACAACACCACCCAAATTTTGGGGTATATTCAAAATTTCGAGTCCCCCTCTGATCACTCAGCCATTAGGGTTTCGATCTGGCCTTTAGTCAGTGACACCCCCATGACCTATTCTCCCCAAAACCTGTCACCACACCCACTTGTCTTGTTGTATCATCAATACACTAAGGCCTATGGATCTACTGCTTCAAAGAGCATTGAAAGTCCCTCCATGAATTCAAAGGTAGGTTTCCCCTAGATTTTCATGCTGGCAGCCTTAGACGTGCTTGATCTATTTCCAAGCCCTTCGCAAAGAATTCTCATCAGCATGACAAGACACTTGTTCTACAATCACACCATGTGTCGTGGTATCTTGTTCAACAGTCGTGATCATGCATGTACTTGAGTGAAAGTTTTTCTACGTTAAGTACTTGACATATTTTCATTGAAAGCACTTCTGCCATGGATCATTTAGGCATTCTATTTTGGTGTTACACCAAGCTCATGGTCCCATGTTAATAATTTCCAAAATTTGGGGACACCATTCTCTAAAAAGAGACAGTGGACTAATTAATATTATAATACTTCATGCAGGTTGAGCCCATGGAGGATATGCCCAAAAATATTGCCACCACACTAAAGGAAATGAATCAAAACTAAAATCAAAAGGTGCACTAATTAGGGGAACTTTCGATCGTGGTCTTTCGGTATGTATGGCTTCATTCCTAAAGAGATATTTGTAAAGATAAATTTCTTGTTCGATGGGGAATCATCTTTCAAATCAAAAGGGTGGCCTCATTCTACACATATACCAACGCCATTGTTTTAAGGGAGAAGGAAGGATTCTAATGGCTATGCATTATGAAATGTTTTAAAAGTCATGAACCAGCATGGGCATAAATCCAACTCCATAAAATGCACACCTTATTGACTACCCGAAGAGCCATATTTCGTGGAATCCTGAAAACTTTTGCATGGCATGGGCACATATGTGTCATGGAGCCTTTTTAATTGGGCGGAAATTTGGTCAAAGGTATTTTTATGCTAAACGATATCAAGCTCTCCCCCACGTAAATCTAGGGAATTCTTAAAAGGTTAATATATGACACATTTGCGGAATCTTAGCGTATCGTTACTCTGGGCCACGCAAAGGAAAGAAATCGCTGCCCGATGAAGACCATTTTCGGCCACCCCAAGGGAAGGAATATGACCAGATCTAATAGTCGCAAAGTCGCATATGCTGAAGGAGTGATTTGGAATGTGACTTGTGGAGGTTGCGACTCGGCAACCTTATTGAGTCGCGTTGTCGGGACTACATCCGCGCGACTACATCCATGCGATGTGTTTTTAAACATCTATCCAAGTGATGAGACCAGAGTGGAAATACATTCAACCTACAGTCTATCGCCCATGTTTGGAAATACCATAAGGTTCAACCCCTAAACGAGACAGCGACTGCTAGTGGGAACCTTACCTGAAATCATGCGTGGCATCGGCATGCATGCAAGAACCGCATTTGGCGCAGGAACAACAATAGGAGCCCCTATATTCTGAAGAATCTAAGAGAACACAACATATTAGCCTCAGACACAAACTCGCGAAGGGAATCCATCAAATGCAACGCTAAAATAAATTTCGAGTATATTTCTAGTGCCAACTCGTATCTCGAGTTTCTTTGAATGCGTTTTTCATTGATTTTTTGTCTGTTTTGTCCTAGCGAAATTGAAATATGTTTGCATGATCCCTTGGCTCTTAGATTGAACATTGACGGTCAAGGCTACTCTGAGTAGTCTCATTTTCTCATGAAGTCTCTGTTGAATTCACATGGGCATGGATGGTACCATGACCATGATTGCCGAAGGATGCAAACATGGTCGCAGAAAAGCACTCCCAACTTGCCCAATCACAACATGCGCCATTAGTCATGAGATGCGACCCAACCTCGGTGTGACTACACGACCTCTCCCAAGTCGCAAGTTCACAAACAATTGCACCCAAGAGAAGCCACAACCTGTGTGACCTCTGCCCAAGATTGCGACCTCACACAAATTCAACACCCATACACATCAAATGGCCAGTCACATTCTCAGGCATTCAAATCGCACAGAGTGGGTATGCACTTAGATTACGGGTGATGGTAGGTGCCCGAAGAAAGGAAAAGGAACATTACTTGTAAAAAACGAAGGGAATTTTCATCCAATGCGAGGTCTTATGGAGATGGAGAACAGTGTTCATTAAGCTTACGTAACAGCATTTGATCGAGGTGCTATTTCGTGATACCCTATGAATCGCACAATTGAGCACACACAAGGGATATGCCAAAGAGATGTGCGCGTATACATATACTGGCTTTGTCAAGGATGTAATGGCACATCACATTTTAGCCATGCAAAGAATATACAAGGTAGTGACCAATGAAGCACCACGTGAATATAAATGTGCTCGATGCAAAAAAGCTTTATTTAACCCTCCATACCGCTAAGCCATAGAGAAGAAAGAAGTCTTCGGTAAAGGAGCACAGGGTCATCATATGCAAACCACATACACTAATAATGTTGTGACATGACAAAAGACTACACAGGGGTCTAAACTAACAGCATTTGTTTGAATCAATCTTGCAATTAATTGAATACACCTCTAGCATCATTATTCGAACATAAAGACATGTGACTTATGCTATTTGGTTGCAAATAGAAGCTGTTGATTTTCACGAAGAGCTAGGGTTTTCCCAACAAGCAAGGGGGGTCCTTCAAAGCTCGGAAGAACCTCACTACAGGCTCAATGGAACATCTATCACCAATCTATTCGCACAAGGCTAGCACCAGGGAAAGGCATCGTGTTCTGCAAGGGATAAGTTCCCCAAAAGGAGAATAATAGAAGGAATGTCCCTAAGTCGCAAGTCGTAAACGACCTCAGGTCACAGGTTGCAAATGACCCTAGGTCGCATGTCGCAGATGACCCCAGGTCGCAAGTTGCAGATGACCCCAGGTCGTAGGTCGCAGATGACCCCTAGTCAGAGGTCACAAATGACCCTGGGTCGCAGGTCACGAATGGCCCAAGTCACAAGATAGCCCAACAGTTGGGAAGACCAAGAGTCAAGGGCAACTCAAGAGTCATCTCAGCCTATATGTACAACTTCGGGAAAGGCCACTATGAGGGACTTTTAGCTCTGTAATTGAAGCCAGGACGACAAAGGAATTGGTGCTTGAGAGCTAAAGGCACTCAGCTCTTGGTATCAATTAGAGGAAGAGGTAGCAAGGCTAGGGTTTTGATATCACACATTGAGATGAATAGCCCATGTTCCACTATTGGGTTTTGACGAGTTGTAAAATATGTATTTGAAGTTGCAGTAGCATTAATAATATATTCTTTTTTCCAGCACTGATTCACATGTTTTCTTGTGGTGATAGTATTAGTTGCCTAATATTTCACTATGTTGTACGTGTGCATTAATGCATGCAATTGGTTATGAACTAATTCACAGTGGTTGCATGTACATTTTCTTTCGAATTAGTGTTTATTTTTTCCTTGCCATGTCAGTGATTTAGTGTGAACTACTTTGCAATTAAATTCTGTCGTTTTTTTTTTCATGTATGTCTGATTGGGCTTTTGGCTCACCGATCTCACTCATGGCATACTTCCCTTCTTATTTTTCTGCTTAGAATTACTTATATATTTGTTTGTGGTTCGTAAATCTTGGGCTAATTTTTCTTCACTGATTGGTCATTTTGCCCTTGCCTCCTCTTCATCATCTTTTCATTCGACGACCAAGAGTGGAAACACTTATGGTGGCAGTCAGGCCCACATACCGGATGGGGCTCCTATCCCCAACAGTGTGAGTTCTAATTGGGATCTTTCATCAAGGAGACCCCCTTGTTGTGAGTAGTACAATTTTTCCTGTCAACAAGAGGCTACACTAGTATTATAGGGACCTAACAACTGCATACCTTCTCTGCACATGCAACCTTTCAAGTTGTCCCACCAACTTTTAGGGTGTCTTACTAACCCAAATAGGAATGTTCTAGAGTATGAGTTCCATTTACATCACAAGTCTTCCAAGTACCACTACAGGATCTCATCCATAAAAATTTTCATGACTTCTTGTTCGTCTCCATAATGAGTGAACATGAATAACCATTCCCCCTTCACAATTCCAACATGTGCTTTTATTTTTATGCAATAGATGGATTATATGGGGCACAATAATAATAATATGAGAGCTACAATAGTATTGTATGGACCTAACAGGTGCACGCCCTTCTCTGCACATGTAGCCTCTCAAGTTGTGCCACCAACTTCCAAGGCGTCTTACTAAACTGAACAGGAGTGTTTTGGAGTAGGAGTTCCATTAACATCACAAGACTTCCAAGCACCACTAAAGGATCTCATCCATAAATTTCTTCATTCCTTCTTGTTCATCTCCATAATGAGTTAAAGTGAATAACCATCCCCCCTTCACAATTCCAATATGTTCTTTTATTTGTATGCATGTCTTTTTTGTGACACTTGGCACTCTCCCAAGTCACTTAATGGACCTTGGTTATATGCATGTGCACTTTTTCATGATTATTGAATCATATGAGACCCTTTCTACTCACCCATGGAATCCCATCTCCCAAAATATTTACATCTTATCAATCTATAGCTATTATGTGTTTTATTAACATGCATGTGTTATCATAATTACATTTGCAGACCTTATGGCCTCAAAAACACATATACACAGGCACAACAACCCTTAAAAGTTCCATCTCACTAACCCAAGTTTCGCATATACATGTTATTTACATTCCAGGGTCGTCGTAGGGGTGTTATAGATAAAGAGAGAAGAGGATAGGGATCATCGTTTAGCTATTTTTTCTCTCATATTAGGTTCCCAAGAAAATTTTGGTATTTATTTATGTGGATGGAATTTTTATGTGCCCATTCTTTCCATTTCTTATTTCATAATTCAAGAAAAGCTAATAGTTAATTAATGTGGGATCTAAGGAAAAATATTTTTCATAAATCTAAAAATATTGTTATAATGAACTATTCTAGTGGATATTCATGAGAATTTATAGCCCAGAGGCTTAAAAGAAGAAGGTCTCAAGCAACTAATTGGTCACAATAGTCTAAAGTGAAAAATAGTGGTGGATTTCAATGTTAATGCTAAAACAATGTAATATTTGAGCACATGAATGGTGAAATGTAAATTATATCTCATGAAAAGCTTTAAAGAAATTTTTAAAATAAAAATAAAAACAAACCATATATCAATTACCATTCAACATATATCATGCAATTCTTATTTAACTTAAATTACAACTAAGCATAACCATTAAAATCAAAAGTTGAATAAGTAGCATTAAAAAGAATTACGATGGACCAAAGGTATCCATAATAAAATATATGGCCATAACTATTAATATGATATTGTGGAAGAAAAAAAATTTCAACCATCCATCAATTCACCTTCCACTATCAACTCCTCCATGCTACTCAACTAGCAGATACCCATTATCATTCCAATATGCATGTTAGGAATATGATCCCTCTCTGAGAGTCAAATGTGTTTGGATGTTTTGACACATTTGGTACATGATTCAACTTAAAACTATTTTTTTTTAAATGTTGTTAGCCAAAAATTTGGTTCAACACATGGAAACTCCACAAGGAGAACTAACGATATCCATGATAGAGTTCAAATTATTAATTTTGTAGGTTATAGTGTTCAATAACAATGGACCATTAATGATATGGAAAAATAAAGCACTTTATCTAGTAAAGCACTTTGCATCATGTTTTTGGAAAACATCAATTTCAAAATCCACCAACATTATTAACAACTAATGAGAAAATAAATTCAAAAGCTTTTAACTATCTATTCTATTAATGTTAATATTAATAATGTATAGATTTAAGGATGTTGCTCAATGGATTGGAAAAAATAGAAAGTAAAGATAAACATAAAAGTCTGAAGAAAAAAAAAACATGATAAATTATCACAAATAAAACCACGATATAAAAAGTTGTAATGTGTTTCTGTTCTAATTTCGTTTAAATAATTAAGTTTTTGTTTTAATTGTGTTTAAGTAGTTAATTTATTTTATAAGTAATGGATTTGATTCATCAATATAAAAGAATTGAAAAAAACCATACCATCGACAACTGTCGAAATACTTTGAACAATCTCTTCATCTACACACTGGAAAAACATGTACTATACAAATTCATAAAAAGAAAAAGTACCCACTCTATCATATTTGGAGGCCCCTAATCTCAATATTGTTTTTTGAATAGTCTCAGGGAAGGGAGCACAATTCTCAATCTATAACTAACTAAACAGTGCCATCGACCTTGGGCATCGACCTTTTGTTCCACTAGCAAAACCCTTTAATTCTCCAACCATATCCAGAAACACAGCAGCAGCAAACAGGAATCTTCACTTCTGAAATTTCTGAGTGCCTCTCTTGACTAGCCAAGGAGAACCAGGTCCCTAAGGTCTCTAAGCACTACTGCCACTGTATTTATAGTGAATATATCATTTTTAGGTTTGCCACCCGAGGCGACCCGTTCTCGCGAAAAATCCGGGGGCGCCGAGTGATTCATGGCCAATGGTCCATTCACGAGAAAGAAAAATAAACAACTATCTCCGAAAAAACGCTGGTTTTTTTTTCCTTCACGATAACGGGAAACCAAACATCTTTCATTAACGGGAAGTGTCCAAGAAAATAGGTTATTCGTACCTGAGGAAACGCTGGTATCACGACGGTGATTCACCGAAAAAAAGACCGATGACAGAAAAGTATACGTTTTGATGGAGCGTTGGAAGACCGGGGATCTGTCACTGGACTTTTCATTGAAAACTAAAACTTGGAAACCATGGGGAGAAAATACGTAAGAAAACTTGGAAACCACGCGGAGAAAATCTAGGGACCAGGTGAAACCCTAGTGAAATCAGGAAAACAAGAAGCAGATATAACTTTGGAGATACTGTTAAGTTATATATATATATATATATATATATATATATATATATAATTAATTAAGTTAAAATATATTATAATAATAATAATATTTTAATTTTAGAAATATTGTCTTAGATTTAAGACTTTTGTGATTCATAATGGTTTGACTAAATCTTAATGATGTGATTAATCCAAAAAAAATTCTATTTATATTTTTTAATTAAATTAAAGTATATAATAGTAATAATAATAATATTGTTTTAACTGTATCTTATTACATAATAATGAGAATCAAAATTAAACTTAAATTTAAATTTAAAACAAACACAATCAAATTTAAAACGAAATATAAATAGCACAATCAAATTTCCATCATGTAACTAGTCAACATAATTTAATATTATTTATTTTACAGCTTAGATTAATGGATTTATTATTTGGAATCAGAGTATAATTAAGTCTAGTTATTATTTTTATTTTAAGGGTAATTATTTATATTATATTATTTTAAGTAATCATATTTATCTATTTTCTTATTTTAATATATTTTTATAGGAGTAGTCTTTAAGTGAGACTTTTTGGAGTTTTTGGTAGATTTCTAATTGCAATTTACCGAAAACATTTGTGATCAAATCTTGATTTGAGTTATTTAAATTGGTTTTTTTGACACTCTAAAAAAAACTGGTTTTTTGACACCCTAAAAAACCCTACATTTCAATTGTGAAGTGTTCATTTTTTGAACTTGTAATTTCAATGAATACCTCATTGAACTCTAGACAAATTAGATCATAAAATAAACTGAAAGGCTTTTCAAAATAACACTTTAAAACTATTTATATTTTTAATAATAATAATAATAATTTTTAATATCACAATTTAATTAAAAAACATTAACATATATTTTTTATTATTTTCATAATTTATATAATACTATATTTTTTACTTTAAATCACCCTGTTAAATTTATTTATGCATTTAAAAAATATTTTAAACCAAAAATAATGAAATAATATTTTTTTATTTAAATTCTCATTAAAAAAAAATTATTTAATCAATAAATTAAAATAAGCCTTATTCAAATATAACAATAACAATGAATAATAATACAGTGTCATTGACTCAATTCAAACCCTATTTCCTTTATTCAAATATAACAATGACTATGAATTGTAATATAACAATTACGATGTATTTATCCAAATATAACAATGACATTGACTCAATTCAAACCCTATTTCCTTTATTCAAATATAACAATGACGAAGTTGTAATGCAGTGTCATTGACTCAATTCAAACCGTATTTCCTTTATTAAGGATCAGTTGTAATGCAGTGCCATTGACTCAATTCAAACCCTATTTCCTATATCAAGGAGTAGTTATTTGAAACATGGTTTTTACTGAAAAGAAGAATGGAAGCTACCACTCTAGGTGGAAAAATAAATAATTATTTAATTTCAGTTCTTATTCTTGTTTTTTAACCTGAAAATTGTGACCTTTTATTTTTAAATTTTTAATTTAATCTGAAAATTGTGACTTAATGAAAAATATTTCTAGTTTATCAAATTACAACTATCTAAACAATTTTTTATTTATTAAAAAACAAAACTAGTGAAGCCCAATTTCAATATAGACTACATATTGGGCTTAATAAATAATTATAATTATAATTAAGAATTAAACTAGTCTAAATCCATCTTAACTATGGGTCTACCAATACCCAAGAGGAATTAATCTCAAGAGGCAAATAGTTTTTAGAGTCAAAATAGATTTAATCCCTCTAAACCTTTGGCAAATCCAAAGTTAAGATGGATCCAGCCTAGTATATTTTATGAAAAAAAAAATATTTAAGCTAATATATTTGTTTATTTTGGAATAGAAGTTTTAAAATTTTAATTTAATTATCAATAATTATGAAATAAATGGTAGGTATTTAATCTATTTATAAATAATTTTATTATTTGAAATTTACCTATATAATCAAACCCATTAATTTATAAAAAATGATATATGAACAAGTGTAATGAATAAATTATGGTCTCTCAATTGAGATAAGCTTGAGGCTCAATAATTATTAATAATTATTAATTATTAATTTCTTTAATGAAACTTGATTGATTCAAAATATTATAAGTAATTACTATTATTATTATTATTATTTTGATTAAGGTAAAATATTTAAATAAAATAACATAATAATTACAACATCTCTTTCATACTGGGTTAGAAAAAGTTTGTCAATGCAATATTAATAATAATAATTATTATTATTATTTAAAATAAAATAATTTAATTAGTTTTAATGAAATTTTTAATCTTAAAATGTGAAATACATTATGAAGTTCTTTGATCCTTATCACCGATTCATTCTGAATTTATATATCTTGATTGTTTCACGATCCATCCTCATGGCTTGTTGATGTAATTTGATCAAGAAATATTGCACTGGCGAACTTGATGGGCTTTGAATAATCTGGGATATGCAATTTGTCATCAGCTTTTTCATATCCTAATCCCCGTCGATTTCTGTTACTTTGGAAATTTTCTTCCCATGGCTTGATGATCAGCTTGGAAGATAGTTGAACTTGGAAAACTTCGACACTTGAAGTTATTTGGGTGAATAGCTTGGAATCATCATTTTTATCTTCATCTCAATGGGTGAATGGCTTGGAAGCATCACTTTTCTGTTGCAACTCATTTTGTTGTAGTTGTGACTCCAATTGAAGGAACTCAATTGTTTCATTTATCTATTGTAGATGCCTTTAAATATCAGCAAGAGTTTCTTTGTTGATTTGCACCATGTCTTCAGCACTTGATAGGATCAAATTGTGAAGAACTTGTAACAGTTGGATGTGTTTCGCCATGCGAACTCGCTCGCTTGAATTCAGGCTCGCTTGTCTTGAACTTTCTCTCTTGATTTGAACACGTTGGATTGATTTCACTTGCTTGATTTGAATGACACACTCACTTGATTTTTTTCTTGAATGGCACGCTCGCTTGATTTGTTGCTTGAATGGCATGCTCGCTTGCTTTGAACACTTGTTTTAGTTTTATAACTTGCTTGTTGAACTCTTGAACTCTTGCTTCCTTGATTATGATCGCTTGCTTGAACTTGCTTGATTGCTTCACTTGCACTTTGTACTTCCTTGAATGTAATCCCTTGATTATGCTTATTTGAAAATGAAGGGTGTCAAACACTGTCGAAAATGCACCCAAAACAAAATTGACTTGAGTTCAAGTAATATGACTCATTTGAAGACTTACTTTACCTAATTGTCTTAGGTTGACCACTTTATCAATTCAAACTTGGGTGTCGGTTTCAACCAAGAATTCACCCATACAATTCAACTCATTTACAAAAACTTTTATCTGCAAGTGATACAAAAAGTGTTGTTGATGTCTTGTTGTCTTGGAATGCTTGATTTTTTAGCGTCTTTAACTTGAATTATTTGATTGAATGATGTGGAATGTGGTTGTAGAAGTCCTCTTTATCAACTTGATGATGTGTTACAAAAATGCATGTGATTTTTTGTGCTTGTGTACTTAACCTTGATTACAGGAGCTAGATTACTTAATTTTAATGACTTGTATACTTAAGCTTTCTTATGTGCATGTAGTTGTTTAAATTGTTGTGTACCATATTACAAAGAGAGTGTCAAAAAACTGAACACAAGTCATGCACACACATTCACTACACACGGTGTACCTAAGATCCCCTTATCCAATTTCAGGTGGATCTAGGATACAAGTACCATTAAAAAATATGTTTTATTAAGTATGGGGTACATCATCCTTCTATATTTACATATTTACTACATGTACATTGAGAGGGGCTTCTCAAGCACAAATTTTAGCTCTTGTCTTCAAAAAGCTGGATGGATTGACTCAATCTCTCTCACAATACAATACACTTTGGATTACAACAATAAGTTTGATAAGTTTCTACTTATCACTCTATATTTGTAAAACTCAATCTTGATCACTTCAAATGTTCATAATTATACCTTGTTGGGCAGATTCTCTAACAAGCCTCACAGCCCATTCATTTTGGCTATTTTTTATTATATTTAGTATAGCGTAGGGGTTTTGGGGTGGGTCAAAGCCCTGAATGCATTGTAATGGGTCAAAGGGTAAACTAGGGGTGTGAAAACCATGGGTTGCAAACCATAGGATTGATAAAGCTAGATTGTTATAAATAGAGAGGCATTTCGGATTGTAGAAGGTAGGATGTTGATGAGCTATTGATGCGATCTGTTGTGTAAACGATCTGTTTTGGTTTTTGGGGAATGGACTCCTGCTGGCTATGTGCGCGGAGATCCTAGTCCAGCTGTGTGCGGACCTTGCTGCTGTGTGCGTAGGTTGGGAAGGGTATTGTAAAGAAAGGTTAATGAATGAATGAATATGCTGGATTGTTAGATCTGAATTTGTGAGTACTATTGAATTTTGGGTAATTACTGTGTTATGCATTCTCTGTCTTTATGCTGTGAAGGTCTGTATATTGAATGATTGATCTTTCCGCTCTAGATATATCATACTGTGAAAGTCTGTTGAATTAGATCTAGATCTATTCTGTTATGGTTATGTATTGATATTATGAGAAATATATAATTGTAGATCTAATTCACGTGGATGCAATAGGATACGTATTTAACCCTGCGCAGAGTCACGGTAATCTGAACAGAACGCAACCCTGTTGCCTTACCCTTCTTTTCTCAGGGTGCGAAAACCTAGTTCCAGCACCCACCCATACTACTTCAGGTGAGAATGTGATCTGCGCAAGTAGGTCACTGCCAAAAGGGCCAGTAGTATAGGGGTTTGTTGGAAAACCTTGCACACTGAACCTAGGTCAGAACCCCTCAAGCCAACAAATGGTTTCGTTGCCAGGACCTGAAGAGATCTGAGAAAGGGATCGGGTAATGAAAAGAGAATATTGGGAGCCTGAAAGAAAAGAGATCGAGGATTGGTTCGAAAGACAGATCCAGGAGTTTGCAGTAAGAGAAAACCGAAGTAAAAAGTTAACAGTGAAGAGGTGGAAAAATAGGTCTGTTCTTACTGAAAGCTATGAAATATTCTTTGTAACCTTTGAAATCGAACTCCAGGAGTAGCTGGCTAGGCTGGTAGAATTTTAGAAGTGCTGGAAGGATGAACGAGTCACTCAGTGGACTCCAGATCTTCTTGAACAGTTGGAAAAACTGATAATACCATCACACGCATGGTGGATCACTGGGTGGATGGTGTGTTAGGAGGCTTTGTGACAGAATTTTCCATTGATCAGTTTGTATCATACTCTGAGGCCGAGCGATGATTCTTCAAAGGATTTCGGGGTAAATTTCCGAGGACATTACCATTACTAATCAAGAAGTTGCTGTGCGAGAAGAGCATTTTGTGTAGCCATACCGACTGAATGACCTCGGATCCAAATGGGAGTGCGACACGCAGTGGTAAGTATTATCGGACCAACCTTGACGGAGGAAGGGCCACCTATAGCCCAGTGAAGGAGCCAGCTACATCACCACCTAGGGCACGCAAGGGTAAGAATTCACCTATAACGTCGTCCTTGGATAGTGATATGGCTGCGCACTTGAAACTACCTACCTTTAAAGGGGTAGGCGATGAGGACATGGATCGATTTTGGTTTGTGGCAAGTGATACAATAAAAAGGGTGCAGCTGTCTTTAGCATTCGAAGACCGAGCTCTAGACTGGTATATGCGATATGTTTCCTAGAATGGAACCGCCTCCATTCAGGATATTAAGAATTCTCTGAAGCAACAATTCTGCAAGCCAAATTTTTATTCCCAGTTAGTAGAAGACATAAAGGACTTCAAGCAAGGTGCATCTGAATCAGTATGGGAGGTGGATCAATGGTTAAAGAAGGAAATTAGGGAAGGAGGGTTTGAGTATGATGATAGACAACATAAGGAATGGTTCATCGCCATGTTGCTACCTCACCTACGCACCCCCATGAATCAGCAGACCTTTGAATCATATGAGAAAGTTGTAGAGGCCGCTATGAAATTAGAAGCTGCTCCCCAGGAAGACACCTCAGTAGGGGTACAACAGATCCAAGAAAAACTTAGGGCTATGCACATGGAGATACAGAACCTGCGAAAGGAACGAGGAAAAGACATCTGCGTGGATCTCTGGTGTATACGTTGCTGAGTGTCTGGTCACATGAAGGATCACTGCCTACTACTGACTGATTATATGCAAGCCGGAGGACCTAGCCCACTGCACCCAGGGGTGAGTAGGGAACCTGTCCTATTGCGCCTAGGATCTAGTGGCTCTACGTTATGGTGTGATGACTGTCGGGTAGCAGACCTACACGATACAAATCATTGCCCTTAGTTGGGTGCGTATGTTCCCAAGATAAAACAACAATGGTTATGATTTTGTCGATCTGCAGGACACAAGGAGCAGAATTTCCAAACATATGACTTAATGATGGATCGCGGGAACTTATATCAAGAGCAATCATACCCTGCATCGTCAAGACTAGCTACACACTTTAGTGGATCACCGGCCCGAGGCAGAGGAGGTCGGGGAGGAAGCGCAGGTCGAGGACGAGGGTAGTTAATCTGTTATAACTGTGGGGAAACAAGGCACTTTGCTAGAGAATTCCCTAATCCCACCAGGCCATCGTGTAAGTACTGCAAACAGCTGGACCATGAGGTAGAAGACTGCCCGATCTTAATAGCCAGAATGCAGGAAAAGCAGCCTACCCCTACGTAGAACGTATAGAGGGTTAAAATTGAGCTACGAGAAGCAGATCCAAGTGTAAGGGTCATAACACGTAGCGGGCTGCATACCAAGGGAAGCAAAGAGATATCCTGCGAAGAACAGACACTACCCGCAACCCCTGTGCCATCTCAGAGCGAGGAAGAAATTGAAACCATTTTAAAAGCATTTCTAAAATTTCTCAGGAATCTGTAGGCAGTAAGAAACCTCCTGGCCTTGATGAATACCTGTGCAGCTCGACCCACCTTGGTCCCTGAGACCAAGGATGTGCACAAACTTTACAGCTCTAAGAAATGCACAGGGAGGGAAATGCGGTTGACTGCACAAATCAGAGACTATGAAATGAATCAGGTTATCTTAGATCTTGGATCTGATGCCAGCGTTTTTCCTAAGAAGACCTGGCAATAAATGGGGAAGCGCAAATTGGAATGGTCCACTATCTAGCTGCGCATGGAAAATCAGCAAAAAATCCTTCCTTTGGGAAGGTCACCAAAAGTTATGGTTGAGATTGCAGGAGAAAGAGTACTAGCTGACTTTGAAGAAATTGAGATAGTCGACGATGTGGACCCCTACCTTGCGCTCCTTGGGTTGGATTAGGCCATAGACATGGGAGGTATTATCAACCTCAAGAAATGAAGCATGGTGTTTGAAAGCGAAGGTATGCATGTCGTAGTACCCCTGGATCTCGTGGAAGGCACCCAGTATACCGAGCTAGTCCATCCGAAGGAGGAATTGGATCATATTTATAAGATCACCGTGCAAGATGAAGACTGGGTTAACCCCACGGATGAAGGGATGCTCTATTGGGAAAAAAACAATAAATTTTTTTATGACTTCGATGAATAACTGGAGAATTGGCAGAGCCGGCTGCATGAGGTTTCGGTGCTTCGCAGCCTTCAGCCCATCAAAAACTTCCATCACATTTATACCATAGAAAAAACCTTTCCTTGCCAGGAGGACGCAGATGACATGTGGAAGTCTACGAAGCCAAGGGGTCTCACGGATTGTAGGTCCTTAGCACTACCGCTAACCTGATATGAAGCACCTACCTGGAGGAACTACTAGAGTAAGGCGATCATGCGTATAGAAACTCCATTAGCTAGATGGGCCCCAAAGACGGTCGACCCATGTAGTTCCCAGCAAACGCGCAACACCCAAGGGTGCACCCGACCCTTGCCCATCCAGACGTACCAAAATATCATTGACCTCAGCACACATAGGATTACGGGCCTATTTACCATCATGGGTGTCCAGGAAAATCTACGAGACATAAACCACCTCTGGATGTATGATGCAGTTGTCACACACTAGACTGTGCCATCCACAAATGGCATAAATGCGTTGAGAAGACCCTTGATCTCCTTGCAGGTTTGCCTCATGTCAACCCTCTGTCAAGACATGAAAACGACCTAAAAACATCATCTATGCTCTGACAGTTCAAGGACGCGACCTAGGGCATGAAGAAAGAATGTTAGCACATTCCCAATTAATAAGAAAAGACACTTACAAACACAGAAAATGGGAGGCAGATCATCAATATCACCATTTATGATAAGCACGGTTCGACAAATTGAGGGTACGTGCCATATGCGAACTACCTCACCATTAAGTATCTTCGATTGGGGCACGGATGGCTGGAAGACGATGAGTCGAGCTATTTATTCACCTATCAAGTGGCACTGGCTAACCGCATTATGGACTTTTATATTTTTTTAGACATTGTATAACGATTGTCTCTCTGTTATGGATCCCAACTCACAAGAGGAAATGATAAGAGGACTGGGAGATGCTGAGTGTAGTAATAGGAGTGTGTGTGGGCTACCGCCCGAAAGGATTATTTGCACACCAATTTCGACAAGAACGCTGCGGTACCGAGACCTGCTGCGGCATCTCCACCATTTCTAGACCCCGCTCGCTAGAAGCAACGTATGTTTACTCCCTTGCACTGCCATAATTCACACTTCTGAACCAATTACTAGGGATATTCAAGTAGACTTAGCGCAGCTATCTACTTTAGAGCTACAAAGTCTGTCTACCAGTGTAATGCAAGAATTACACCGCCGTGACCAAGAAAGGCACAAGCAGTATGTCATGCCCCCAAAAGAACAAACCCAACGAATTGTCGTGGTCACTAACGCAACACACATGATTCAGGAACAATTGGCGCAGGAAGCCCAGTTTCTTGAGGAAGCTATGCAGCTGTGGATGAAAGCTCTGCACCACCCCACACTTCAGCATGTTCGAAAGGAACTAAAGCAGGCAGAAGATGCTCTAGATCGATTTCGGGCCTCCACACCTCCCCCCACCCCCACGCAGTGCCTAGCCACCATGCATAGGATTAAGGACCTTCGTCACTCCAAGAATATTGCGTGAAAAAAGTTGAAGCCATGGTATAATGCTGCCCTTCAGTTTGCGCATGATGCGCAGTCCACCATTGCACACCTCCATTGGTTATTAGAACGACTCGGTCCAGACATCGACGGACCTGCTTCTCTGACAATGATCAACGTTGCGCAACACAATGCGGCCCAAAGCAAGGAAGTGCTTCCACCACTCCTTCACACCCTAGCTACCTTGCGCGTGTAGATTGAAGATGCACCACCAAGTGACTCGGGATGAGTCACAAGATTGCGTTGGGGGACTATTGGAACGAGGTCTCCTAACAAGCTAGGAAAATGGTCCATTTTGGCTATTTTTTATTATATTTAGTATAGCGTAGGGGTTTTGGGGTGGGTCAAAGCCCTGAATGCATTGTAATGGGTCAAAGGGTAAACTAGGGGTTTGAAAACCATGGGTTGCGGACCATAGGATTGATAAAGCTAGATTGTTATAAATAGAGAGGCATTTCAGATTGTAGAAGGTAGGATGTTGATGAGCTATTGATGCAATATGTTGTGTAAGCGATCTGTTTGGGTTTTTGGGGAACGGACTCCTGCTGGCTGTATGCGCGGAGATCCTCATCCAGCTGTGTGCAGACCCTACTACTATGTGTGCAGGTTGGGAAAGGTATTGTAAAGAAATTTTGATGAATGAATGAATACGCTGGATTGCTAGATCTGAATCTATGAGTACTATTGAATTTCGGGAAATTACTGTGTTATGCATTCTCTGTCTTTATGCTGCAAAGGTCTGTATATTGAATGATTGGTCTGTCCTCTCTAGATATATCATACTGTGAAAGTCTGTTGAATTGGATCTAGATCTATTCTGTTATGGTTATGTATTGATATTATGAGAAGTATATAATTGTAGATCTGGTGCACGTGGATGCAATAGGATACGTATTTAACCTTGCGCAGAGACATAGTGATCTGAATAGAACGCAACCTTGTTTCCTTACCCTTCCTTTCTCAGGGTGTTGAAACCTAGTTCCAGCACCCACCCATACTACTTCGGGTGAGACTGTAATCTACACAAGCAGGTCACTGCCGAAAGGGCCAGTAGTATAGGGGTTTGTTGGAAAACCTTGCGCACCGAACCTGGTTCAGGACCCCTGAAGTAAAAACTTTATGATGTTTATGAGGAGAAACAATGTCATATAAATTGAATTTCCATATTCCAACCCAAAACATAAAATAATTAAGTTGTCATATAGAGATGTTCACAAACTGTACAAGCACAAGAAGCGCACTGGGAGGGAAATGCGGTTAATGACGTAGATTAGTGACTATGAAATGGATCAGGTCATCCTGAATCTTGGGTCAGATGCGAATGTCCTGCCCAAGTAGACATGGCAGCGAATGGGAGAACGTAAGCTAGAATGGTCAACTATACAGTTGTGCATGGCTAACTAACAAAAAATCATATCATTGGGAAGGTTGTCGAAGATTATGGTAGATATCACAGGAGTCAAGTTACATGCATATTTTGAAGTAATTCAGATTTTGTAAGATGAGGACCCTTATCCTGCACTCCTGGGACTAGATTGGGCAATAGACATGGGAGGAATTATCAATTTAAATAAAAGGAGCATGGTTTTTTAGAATGAGGGTATGAGAGTGATAGTCCCTCTAGACCCTACGGAAGGAGAACGGTATACAGAATCGGTGCGCGAAGAAGACATCATGGACCATATTTATAAACTAACTTCCCGAGATGAGGATTGGATTAATCCTACAGCTGATGGTGTGCTTTTCTGGGAGAAAGATAGTGAATTCCTCTCTGACTCCGATGGGGAGATAGAAAATTGGCAGAATCGGTTACATGATGTCTCTGTGCTGCGATATCTTAGGATCATGAAGAGCTTCTGGTTCATCTCCTCAGAGGTAAGAGACTTGCCCTACTCTTATGTTTCTAGTAGTATTAGGGATTTTCTCTGAACATTTGAACCTGGAGTCCCAAGGGAGCAAAGAATGTGGGCGCTCAACCTAGACATGCGCGCAACCCCTGCGTGATGGTGGGAAACTCACAAGGGATCATTACAGGATTGGGAGGAATGTTGCAAAATGATGATCCTGTGGTTTGAACCCTTGGTTCATCTATGTGTGGAGAATTTCCTTGGCCCAGGAGACCTATACAAGCACTTATCTACATGGATAAAAGTATGGTGTAAAAAAACTACGAATGAATGGGTGCACCTGTTCATTCATGCCTTGAAGCCAATCCCCACCACATTGTATTTAGATATGGAGCTACATCAATGCACCTGCCACTGGGAGACCCTAAAGGACAAGTTTGTAGGAACGTTTGGGTTGATAGGTGGAATCGAGGCACTCGACAAAGCCCTGCTAGACATTGATGCTCTAGTATTTGATGAATCGCGCCCTCGTATGGAGTATGGGGCACCAACTTGGGATACACAAATGAAGGATATTGTTAAATGCCACAACCTATCAATAGAGGACTGTGATGAGGACCTACGAAAAATTACTATCTTGGAATCAGAGGGAGAACGCGTAGTTGCTGGACCTCCACTGCAGACTGTCGATGTGACCAAGCCTCTTTAGCTAAAAGAAGCCAAAATTGGGACAGAAGAACAACCTAAGCTGGCTAAAATTGGCGACTATTGGGATGATGACACTATAGGGAAAGTCGCAAAGCTTCTCACAGAGTACAAGGACCTGTTTCCTATGAAGTTTTCAGAACTCAAAGGTATTACAAGGGACCTAGGGGTCATGTGAATTACTCTAAAACTAGATGTAAGCCCTGTTAAGTAGAGACCTTATCGAATGAACCCCAAGTATAAGTAGAAAGTCAGGGAAGAAATTGAAAAAATTCTAGCCACAGGTATCATCGAACCAGTAGAACAGTCAGATTAGGTAAGCCCTATGGTGGTCCAGGAGAAAAAGGCTAAAGGAGAAATAATAATCTGTTTTGACCTACGTAAATTAAACGATGTCTGCATTCATGATCCCTTCCCCACGCCATTCTTTGATGAAATTCTCGATACTGTACGAGGGCAGGAGGCATACTCGTTCACTTACGGGTTCTCAGGGTACCATCAGATCAGGATCGCACCTAAAGATCACATCAAAACTATGTTCGCCACTGAATGGGGATCCTTCCAATACATCATCATGCCATTCGGGCTCAAGAATTCCCCTACCATATTTTCGCGGGTGGTAGTCGCAATATTCAAGGAATTCATCCACAAATTCTTGGAAGTATATTTTGATGATTGGACAATATTTAGTTTGGTAAAGAATCACATCTTGAACATGCGTATGATGTTGGATGCCTGTATAAAGCACTAGATCTCCCTGAATATTAAGAAGCACATATTTTGGTACCTTTCGGGATCTTGTTAGGCCACATAGTCTATCGACAGTGACTGATGGTGGACCCCATCAAGGTAGCGGTTATTATCAACTTAGCAGTCCCTACAGCTGAGAAATAGTTGCACTCTATTCTCGGGCACATAGGCTACTACAAAAATTTTATTCAAGGGTACGTACTGATCACGGCACCCATGGAGAAATTGCTAAAGAAGGATGTATCATTTTTTTGGGATGATGAGTTTCAGAAAAGCTTTGATTTACTCAAGGAAAATATGGTCTCTACACCTATCCTCATATGCAAAGGTTTTTCATGTTCATGTCGACGCTTCAGGGATTGCCCTTTGAGTTGTCCTTATGCAGCCTAGTGAAGGGTACATTGACCATCCAGTTGCATTTTCCAGTAGAAAGATCTCTTGTGCAGAGAGTAACTACTCCAATACTAAGTGGGAGGGGTTGGCCATGGTATACGCCCTGTAGAAATACCGGCATTATCTGTTGGGTCGGCACTTCAAGATTTTCACTGATCACTCATCTCTGAAATACCTCATGAATAAGTCTGTGTTGGGGGGGAATATTTGACGACAGCTACTGCTATTTCAATAACATGACTTTGAGATCATCGTAAAGCTAGGGAAACTAAATGTTGAGCCAGACCACTTATCTAGAATCGAGAGTGGTGAGGAACCGACCAACCTAGAAGAAGGACTTCCCGATGCAAAGATGTTCGCTATTAAGGTATTTGATGCGCACTTCGTTGACATCATTCACTTCTTAACTATGGGGAAGGCACCGATAGAGTATTCGTTACAACAGAAGAAAGAACTGGTAACCTGTGTAGTAGACTCTACCATCATAATGGGCCACTTGTATAAGTTGGGAGTTGATGAGGTGTTGTGAAGATACGTTATGAAGCATGAAAGGCATGCCATATTGGCAGAAGCCCACGGCAGCATAGCAGGAGGTCACTACGTAGGGAAAGCAACGACGCAGAAGATCCTAAGAGCTGGGCTATGGTGGCCCACACTGCATATCGACTCTCATGACTATTGAAAAGCCTGCGACACGTGCCAGAGGACAAGAAGACCATCGCATAGAGATGAAATGCCTTTGCAGCTACATATGGCCTTGTAAGCATTTTACAAATGGGCCATCAACTTCGTAGGGCCCATCAACCCACCAGGTAAGAAGACAGGTGCCCGCTAAATCATCACTGCAACTGATTATGTAACCAAATGGGTCGAAGCGCAAGCTGTGAAAGATTGTACTATGGACACCGCTTCACACTTTATTTTTGAACATATTCTAACCAGGTTTGGTTGTCTAAATATTTTGATGAGCGATAGAGGTACACATTTTGTTAATGAAACAATATAGGCATTGACTGAAGAATTTCAGATCCACCACGTGAAAAGCACCCTGTATCATCCACAAGCAATTGGACCTATAAAAGCTTTCAATAAAATATTTAAACATGCACTGACCAAGGTTTGTAATGTCGATCACAGCGACTGGGATGTGCACATCCCAATAGTCCTGTGGGCCTATCGAACCACCTGCAAGAAAGTGACTGGGAAAACACCGTTCCGGATGGTTTATGGAAAGGAGGCCATTATGCCCATGGAGTATATTATTCCTATTCTACACATCACAACCTTTACAAACATGGCGAAGCCTGATATCATGGAGGAGCAGTTAGCGCAGCTCATGGCCTTGGAGGAAAATCATTTCATTTCTCACTTCCATCAGCAAGTTAAGAAGGCCCAGGAAAAAACATGGCATGATCGAAATATTCAGAAAAAGATCTTTACAAACGGAGAATTGGTCCTACTATATGATAGCCAGTTTCTAAACCACCCGGGGAAGTTCCGTCAACACTGGCTAGGTCACTATATGCTAAAATACATTACTGATGGAGAAGTTGTCCGGTTAGCTACACTATGTGGTGATATGGTACCAGGATATGTCAATGGCAGTCAACTCAAACCATACCAAATCAAATTAATATATGGTCGGAGTAGCTATATGGGGTGGAATACGTGCAGGAAGGAGGAAAAACGTGGGTAAGGGCACTGGGAGCGTAGGTCTAGAAGCCCGGAGAGGTGCACTAGGAGCATAGGGGTCGATCACATTTCTGGAAGCCTGGGAAGTTGCACTGGGCGCACAGGGGTTAGACACAGCTGCGAAAACTAGCCATTGGAACAACAAAATTGGGTAAAAAGCATATTTTACCATTGAATGGAGTGGGCAATCAGCAATTAATGAGGCAATTTCCAAATATTTTTTACCATTTTCTTGATGGTAAGTTTCAGATCAGCTTCACCCAGCCATTGGTTACTATCCAAGGCTATAAATCTAGGAGGGTATATTAGAAGTGGGTTCCATGCATTCTAGAAATCTTGTGCTTTGTAAAACTCAGTAACTATTGCGCTTTGTTAATGTCTGGACAGGCTACCCCCTCTGATAGTAGCAATGATCCAAATTTATGCAGGAACGCAACAGAATACAAATATAACCATAAATACAAAGATGCAACAGAAATAACACTTCATTTCATTAATATCAAAGAATTGAAATTTGCTTATAGACAGAATGGAAATAAACTAGTTAGGGCACTGGTAGCTTATCTCTGAGAAGAGATGTGGCAGCTACAGGCCTCTGAACTATGTTATAATGAGGCTTGAGGGCCTATTTATTATTGAGAAATAATGGAGGACTCTAAATGTCCAAAAACCTAACCCTAGGAGATGAAGTGCCAAAACTATGGGCCCCGTTTAGGTAAATTGGTGTTTCAACTTCTCAGGGTCGTAACTTTGGCATACTATCTTCGTTTGACACACATGATACATCGTTAGAAATATCTATCCGAGGACTACAACTATTGCCATGAATATTGATTCCAAAACGGAATCAGTGCCAATATTCGTGGACAAACGATACCCAAAAAACGTCGTTTAGGGCCTCAAAACGGCTCCGAAAGTTTAGGACCCGAAAAACTACTAAAAATAGTAAGTTGTGCTACAACTTAAAAACTAAAAGCAACAATGGTGGGGCCCCAAGTGGAATAGGTGTGTGGCCACCAATATCCACCTGGAACATTCCTCCCCCCTTAGGAAGCAATGGTCCCCATTGCGTTGAGTTCCTCCATGAGATGAGGAAACTTCTGCTGAACTTGGTCCCTGTCGAACCACTTGCCTTGGTGCAGGAGATGGCTAGCTTTGACAACCTGATATAGTTGGATCTTCTATTGGTGAGTGTTCTTGATTTGCATGTCCATGATATAATCTATGGTGGCCTGTTCCATGCAGTCTGGGTTTAACTCTTTTAGTGTGAGTTCTTCTGCAATGTCAGAGGTGTCCAATAGAGGCGGGAAGTAGGGACGAAGGCGGTCTACGTTGAATACTGGGTGCAGACCAAGGAATGGTGGAATAATGAGCTCAAAGGAATTGTTCCCTACAGCCTTGGTGATGGTGTACGGCCCATATCGAAGTGGGCGAAGCTTGCGGTGGGGTCTAGTGAGGCGCTCCTTCTGCAAATGTAGCCACACTTTGTCGCCCACCTAGAAGTTGTGTGGCACCCGATGTAGATCATGTCATTGCTTGTACTTAGCATTGGATCTATCTAATATGTCATGAACCTATTGGCAGATGTGTTGAATGCGCTTGATGAAGTTATTTTCTTTGTTAGCTTCAGACTGGACATGAGTCGAATTGGCTTGAGTAGCCGCAAATGGCATGGCTATGTCACTGGGACATAGTGGTTGGAATCCCAAGCCCACCTGAAAGGGGTTGTGGTTGGTTGAGCTGTGGAGAGCTCAGTTATAACTATGGTGTACATAGGGGAGGCTCTCATCCCGTTTTTGTGGATGTTTTTAATTTTACATGCGTGGAATGTGTACAATCATATTTTTGACGACCTCTGTCTGGCCATCAATTTGGGGATGGAAAGTTGTGGACTTGGTGAGCTTGGTGTCCAACATTGACCAGAGGTTGGACCAAAATGTGCTGAGGAACCTGTTGTTGTGATTTGATATGATGGACTGTGGGATCCCAAAGTGCACCCACACTCATTCAAAGAAGAGTTTAGCAGTGGCTTTTGTTGTGATATTCTTCTTGCAGACCACCATAATGGCCATCTTTAAGAATCTATCGATGACCATGAAAACACAGTCATTTCCATGCTTACTATAAGGAAGGCCCGACATGTAATCCATGGAGATGGATTCCCAAGGTCGACTAGGGGTAGGTAGTGGAGTATAGAGGCCTTGATTCTTGATGGTTAGTTTGGAAATGGTGCAAGCAATGCAGGATCTGATGTACTTCCTGACATCCTGTCGAAGGTTCGGCCAATAGAAATAATTCTCCAATACTGCCATTATTTTCTCGACCCCAAAATGCCAAGCGACTCGACTATAGTGTGCTTCCCATAGCATCTTGGAACGCTCGCTTGAAGGAACACAAATATCTCTGAGATGACATAACAATGCATCTTGGAGGTGAAAATTTGGAACTTGCGTACCCCCCAAGGGTGCCTTGTATGTGTGGTTGAATTCTCCATCGCTCTTGTAGAGAAGCGACCAATCAGAAGTCTCATGCCCACAGGAGTTGAGAATCGTGGTTATGGCCACAATCGGTGATGGGCTAAGGCTGTCTGCAACATTGTTGGTGCTACCATTCTTGTACTTGATGTTCAAATGAAATTGTTGCAGATATGTGGACAAATTATGATGGTGATCATTCTGCAACTTCCCTTGTGTCTGTATGAACTGCAGGGGTCGGTGGTCTGTGTGGATGATTGTTTCCTTCCCCAAAATGCAATGCTTCCATTGTCGACATGACTGCATAATGGAATAGATTTCTTTGTCATAGGTGGGAAAATTGCAAACTGTGTCAGACAATGTCTCACTGTGATAAACCACTGGATGCCCCTGTTGAGTAAGAACTACCCCAATAGCATAGTCATAGGCATTTGTCTCGATCTCAAATTGTTGTTGCAAGTTTCGTAATGTGAGCACTGGGGCAGAACAAAGGCGATGTTTCAATTCTAGAAATGCCTTCTGTTGAGATTCCACCCAAAATAATTTTTTTTTTCGCTCCTCCCTTGGTGACTTGACTCAAGGGCCAAGTGATATGAGAGAATCCCAACATGAACCTGCGGTAGAAATTAGCAAGACCCAGAAATATGTGAAGCTATGTTAGAGTGGTTGGGGCTGGCCAATCCCGAATGACTTGGATCTTGGCTGGATCCGCATGCACCCCCCTTTCATCAATAATGTATCCCAGATATTGAACCTGGGTCATGCAAAAAGTGCACTTCTCCAAATTAGCACACCACTTGTGTTGCCATAGTGTTTGGAGGACTTGTCGGATGTGGTGGAGGTGCTCTTCCCAAGTCTGGCTGAATATCAGAATGTCATCCAAGTACACCACTACAAATGAGTTGGTGAATGGACGCAAGATGTCATCCATCAACCTCATGAAGGTTGCCGGAGCATTCATCAACCTGAAAGGCATGACAAGCCATTTGAAAAGGCCCTCCTTGGCTTTGAAGGAAGTCTTCCACACATTAGAGGGTTCTATTAGTACCTGGTGATACCCATACTTAAAGTCAATCTTGCTAAAATATTTTTCCCTTTTGAGTTGGTCTAGAAGGTCATCAATCTGTGGGATCGGGTACCTATTTTGGGCAGTGATCTTCTTCAGCACCCAATAGTAAATACAGAGTCTCCAAGTCCCATCCTTCTTCTATACCAACATGATCAGGCTCCCATAAAGCGATGAACTTGGCCAGATGTGACCTTTCTGCAGTAGCTCCTGAATCTGCCTCTTGATTTCATCATTCTCTACAATAGAGCACCTATAGATCGGTCCATTGGGTAGCGGCCCACCTGGGGTCAGGTCAATGGGGTGCTTGACTTGACAGTGCAGAGGCACCCCTGTGGGTGAGGTGAAGATGTCCCTGTACTCCTCCACAACCTTGTCCATTTGTTGTTGTCATGAAGAGGAGCCATGTCTGGAGGTCGTGGAAACAATCTTCTTCTTACCCTGGGGGTGGATCATCACGAAAGAAAATTTCCTGGTTTAGGGAATGAGATTACTGCATTGTTTTGCAGTAACCAAAGAGATAATGGGAGGTGGTGCTACCTTTGGTATCCTGTTCAAATTATTTCCCAAAGTAACAATAACAGCGTGAGGCGGGGACTCATACACAACATGTCTCTTCCACAAGTATGGTTGGCCTAATAATAAATCAAAAACATCAATAGGAGCAATGTCACACAATACCTCATTCGTGAAGGGCTTGACGCTATAGGGAAGACGACACTGTTGGTTGACGCAGAGATCCCATCCTTGGTGAAGCCACCCGATGGTGTATGGATGTGGGTGCACTGTGGTCGGAAAGCCCAATCGCTTCACAGCATCTACTGAAATGAGGTTCTTTTGGCTCCCATTGCTGACAATGAACTGTAGCAGGGAACCCTTTACCCACATCTGGGAGTGGAAGAAACACTCTGCCTCCTCTGGATCTTCTGGTTCCTCCTTCTGGATCTTCGTGGTGGCAACAGTGGCATTGGGCTCCACATCAATAATCTGCTTCCCTTTGTCATTCCCCTTGTCAGGTTCTAATTCAGAGTCAGAGCATGCATCTGATTCAAAAGCCCTCATCTCGACCACTAGCGACTGCTTAGCCTGACACTCACTTGTGTTGTGAGTGGATCTCTTATGGAACTCACACCACTTTCCAATGTCCTTCTTTGGCTTCACGGTGTTGTTCTTTGCTTGTGGCTTTGGCAGGTTGTCTTGGGCCCCCATGCCTTGGCTTTTTCCTTTGTTATGTGGTTTGGGGGCACCTTTCCCTTGCTTTTGATTCGCAGATCTAATGTCTCGCTTCTTCTGTTTTATTTTCTGCTCAATCTTGGTAGCATACCGATATGCCATACCAAGCGAGGAGATGTCGAGGAAATCCATTTCCTCCTGAATGTATCTGTACAAAAAACTGCAATACTTTAGCACTAAATGTTTCTCTGAATCTTTGATACCCAACTTTGTGCTCAGGGTATGGAACAGATTCGTCAGCTCATGCACATCTTGATCCCTTTGCTGCTGCAGCATGGTCCATTGTATGTACTTGTCCTCATACCTCCCCACGGGATAATATTGTTCCTTGATGGCATCTCAAAAAGAATTCCAAGTGGGTATGGCTGAGAACAGAGAGGGTTTTGTCTCTTCCTTTTTCTCACAATAGGTTTCCCACTAGTCCTTCACATGGGGGATAGATTTGAGGAGTGCAAAAATAATCTTCTCCCGGTCAGAAAAGTCATGAACCGAGAAATATCCTTCTAATAGATTGAAGCGAACAAATTTCCTTCTCAAACTAAATACTCTAGAAAACTTGGAATAGAAATATATCCATGAGGATACAAATATTATATTATAAAATATATGAGATAGATAGATAGATGATAAAATGTTACAATGAGGCCCTGCTTATATACCTACGTAGGTGACCTTTCATGACTGGGCATGTCTCTTAGACATGACCTTTCACTAACTTAATTAATACTTACATAATCCTTAATTGACTATTTAATAATTATATTTGTTATATTCATTATGAATTATATTCATAACATTGCCCATTCCTTCAAAATCTTTGTCCTCAAAGCTTATAGTTGACACTTTTCTTCAGTTCAATCACGCACCATTTTCTTCATTTGCTTTCGTCATTTTCTTTCGTCACAATTTAATATATCAACTTTTGTTTATTTATTTGTTAAGAATTGGCCCTTCCTTCAGAACTTTGTCCTCAAACTTTTATGGATAGTAATTTCTTCATCTTGTATTTGTTAAAATACCATAATTTTCAGGAAATCTTCCTTCTTTCCTTTCTGAATTGGATTTAATTTCCTTTTCATCAATGTTTGATTACATTTTGTTTGTTGAGCTGAGTTTTTAGGGTTTTTAAGGCAACGATTCCTAACTTTCTCTTCTTCTTTTTAATGAAGTTATTATTCCTTCAATTTTTTTATTTTTTTTAATAATTTAATTAATTAAATAATTTTAATTAATTAAATTAATATATATATATATATATATATATATATTCTTTTACCAATTGATTTTTTTTTAACTTATTTTTTGTTGAAATGTTACAACCCTAGTGAAACATGGCTATTCACATATATTCACCAGTAAAATATATGTCCACTTATGTGTATTTCTCCACGTAAAAGTAAACTTACCATTCACAAGAGCTTTTTTATTCCTTTACTTCTTATTTTACCTTGCAAATACCATGGGCTTCCAAAACCACGAGCTTGTAAACCACTTAAAGAATAATCAAAATAACCTTACCTACCTCTTTTTCCTTTTTAATTTTAATTTGTCTTAGTATGTACTTATATGTACTTCTTTATATATATCCTTTTTTTCTTTTCTTTTGGAAATATTTTCTTTTAAATCTTTTTTTTTTCCTTTTAATTTATTTCCCCCTTTATGTTAACTTTCCTTCTCTCTTTTATATATATATATATATATATTATGAAACTCCAAAATTTGTAGGGAATGCTTCAGTCACGACGGCAACAAGGTTGATAATTTTTATGGTCAAAGACCTAGATCAAGGAGCATAGCTCTATGCAGCGATGAGAGGCCAGAAGATCGACTACTCTGATACCAAATGAAGTGAACAAAGTTCCTTCTCAAACTAAATAATCCAGAACACTTGGAATACAAAGATATCCATGAGGATACAAATATTATATTATAATAGATATGAGATAGATAGATAGATGATAAAATGGTACAATGAGGCCCTGCTTATATACCTAAGCAGGTGACCTTTCATGTCTGGGCATGTTTCTTAGACATGACCTTTCACTAACTTAATGACTACTTACATAATCCTTAATTGACTATTTAATAATTATATTTGTTATATTTGTTATGAATTATATTCATAACATAGATTCAACCATCTATCTATGATATCTACATCTATTTGACCCTCAAATATGGGAATGTCAAAGTTTACTTGTACCTTAAAGGGAGTCACGCCTCTAGAGTGGCCGCTGGATGCAGATGCGCTGCCAGTGGACAGTCGTTGAAGGATTTGGGCAAAGTTATCCATCACTGTGTTCCTTTGTTTTTTGAGCGCCTCCTCGAGCAATATTTTGATAGGATCTCTTGCTCCCTCATCTTTCTTATCATCCCCATGGGCATCCATCGAGGTTTGTGAGGCTGATCTTGCAAAGGTTCCACCAGATCAAGCCCTAACTCCTTATACCCTGACCTCATTGGGGACATGCAAAGAAGGATCGAGAAAAAGAAGACCACTCTGATACCACTGATCCATATTTATGCAAGAACGAAATAGAATACACATATAACCATAAATACAAATATGCAGTAGAAATAACACTTCATTTCATTAATATCAAAGAACTGAAATTTTCCTACAGACATAATGGAAATAAACTAGCTAGGGCATTGGTAGCTTATCTCTGAGAAGAGATGTGGTGGCTACAGGCCTCTGAACTGTGTTACAATGAGGCTTGAGGGCCTATTTATTATTCAGAAACAATGGAGGACTCTAAACATCCAAAAAATTAACCCTAGGAGATGAAGCGCCAAAACTATGGGCCCTGTTTGGGTAAATTGGTGTTTCAACTTCCCATGGTCGTAACTTTGGCATACTATCTCCGTTTGATGCACATGATACATCGTTAGAAATATCTATCTGAGGACTACAATTGTTGCCACAAATATCAATTTCAAAATGTAATCATTTTCCTCAGACAAACAATTCCAAATAAACGTCGTTTAGGGCCTCAAAACGGCTCCGGAAGTTTAGGACCCGAAAAAATGCTAAAAATAGTAAGTTTTGCTGCAGCTTAAAAACTGAAAGAAAAAATGGTAGGGGCCCAAGTGGAATAGGTGGGTGGCCACAAATATCCACTTGGATCAATCAATCCCAAATTTATCTTTTGAGCGAGAATGAAGGCGACCAATCCCGTTGAATCATCACAGACCATGGCCTTGACAGAGAAAGAATCTGATGAAGTACTAGAAGTCACCCCCGAAGTTGAGGAGGTTGTGTCCACACCAAGAAAGGGGAAGCAGGTGGAGAAAAAGAAGAGTAAGGGGAAAGGCCAGGAGCAGGGGCAGGGGAAGGCTATGAAATGGGCTAGAGGGAAGCCACGCACCTCCCCTCGGAATGTGAAATCCCCCATAATGGTGCCTCAGGCACGTTCGCCTAACCCATCAAAGAGACTTATGTCTGCTCAGGAGGAGGCCTGGATCACTGAACCAATAAACTAGCTACCACCCTATGTTCGGCCTCGCAGGCCCTTGACACACACGTCTAATAATCTCGATGATCTGTGCACCTATCTGCAAATGCCACTAGTTCTGGGTGAGGTCACCATCATTGGAGAATATTTTGGAAAACTCCACTTGGTAAAATTTGATGACCACAACATGGCCAACTTGGAGGCCTTCCCAGAATTGGCACCTACACTATATCTCGAAAGGGTATTGGAGGATGACGTGCTGAAGGTTGTCCCCATGCCATGGGAAAGCAACCTCGCTGGTTCCGAGTTATTAAACCTACTGTGGATGCCTCACTTTCGCCACTACAATGTCACCGACCAACTGGTGCGCCAACTACTTGCCTTGGTCCATGATGGCAGCTTATGGATCCAAGATCACATTCCCATTGATGTTGCACTCATTTACCGTATCACTAGTCTCCCCATGGAGGGGCCGAATCCTATGGAGTGCATCAGTAAAAATTATCAGCAACAAATCGCCAATAAGGTGCGCAAGGACTACCATGTTGACCGGAACACGAGGGGGTTCATGATAATCACCATCAGCGACCCCAATGCACACATGCGCACCGTGTTACTAGCTTGTAAAATGATGCAGAAATTCCAGGTTGCAACCATCCCTGCGTATGTAATTCAGTTGGCTGGCTGCTGTGAAAAAGGTGTTTTCTACAATCGGTCCTAGTTCCTGTGCAACTAATTTCTCGAGAATGTGCGCGAGGCCCAAGATCATGGAAGGGAATTTTGCTACTCCTGGCTACTGCTCCTCATCACGTTGGTCGCATGGGAAGCCCCTAAAGACTCGGTCCTCCCTAAGCTCGAGCCAGATATGTGCGAGGGGGCGCGATACGCGAACTTGTGGGATTCAAAAGATGCGCAACGTATTGAGGATAATCAAGTCTTTTGGGGCCTATTTCAGAGTGGGCTCACAGCAGAAATCCACTCCCAGCCGTGCTTGTCCCCAGAAATCTATGAAAAGTATAAGAGCATCGCAGCATTCCAGGTTATGATGCACAATGTACAGATCCAGGGCTGTAAGGATCCAACATGGGTTTCACTGCCATATATGGTTGTTGATGAGGAGATTAATCGTATTATTGCTACATGGCCTCCACACTAGAAGCTAGGCTTCAATCAAGTATGCAAGACACTACAAGCACGAGTACCAAGAAGATCAACCCGTCAGATACCACCAAGGAGACAGAAGGACATGGAAAGGACACTAAAAAGGGTGCAGAGCAGGAGTCACAACAGGATCTAGACATGGAGGGTCTAGATGCGTAGGGTACTGACTCCCCGCGTGGTACGAAATGGACTAATGACCCTATTAAAGGCCAATGCAAGAAAAAACACACTACAAGGCCAGTTCAGGAGACTAAAGTGACTCTGACAGAGGAAGACCTGGAGCAGATCGCAGATGCAGTCACCGTTGCTTCAAAGGATAGATGGCTTTCATTGGAAGAGCAATAGAAGGTTGTGGTCACTACACTCCAGTCTGAGCTCCAAGATCTGTAGCTCAAAGCTGATACCTTGGAGACAAGCATGATTCAGACAAGGCTGTGCCTAGCTACCAGTAGTAAATTGATCATCACAACGGAAATTTTCCTCTTCCCTCTGCTAGGCACAGCATTCATTCTGAGCCCGCCTACCTTAGGAGCACAAGTACAGGCCTGCGCAGAGGTATAATTGGATTTGGCTCGACTTCCTTGTGAACCACTGTAGGTCCTCCATGCATCCCTTTTCGAGGATATTCAACACAAATACCTCCTGGTGCACTAGCAGCTCAGTACAGTTGAGCAGAAAATTGTGGAGAAAACTGCCAAGGTGTCCCACGCACAGGCCACATGCACTCTGGGTGCTACGTAGTAGATCGAGTTGGAACACCTGATCAGCGAGGTATGCACATATGTGACTGAAGATATCCCAACTTCTGATACCCCCCAGGCCAAGATCAAGGGGCTTTTCATAGCCCTAAAAGCTTCTAGGACCGAGATTCAAGCTGTCAAGATAGAGATGGAGCAGCAAATTGTGTCCTTGCAGGCCAAGTTGCAGCCGGAAACTCCACCTGAGGTAAGAGCCCAACGAGCCACATTGGTCACAGAGGCCACCAATGTCATCACAGATTAGATTGCTCAAGGTGTCAAATTGTTGGAGACAGCTATGCAATTGTGGTCTAAGGTGCAGCACTATCCTCCCCTGCACAAATTTACTCAAGAGCTACACCAGAAGGAAGAAGAGTTTGAGCAGCTGGAAGAAACTATGCCTACTCTGGTCCTTGCTCAACACCTGGCATGACCACGTACCAGACACACACTTAGAGATGACATCGACGAGCTCTGCCACAAAAATAAGGTTCTCAGTGATCACCTCAAGTCATGGGTTGACGAAGCCCTCAAGTTATCTCAGGAAGTGGATGTTGCAGTCAAGCTACTAAATCAGACCCTAGAAAGTGTCGTTGCTACTATTGAAGGCCCAAATTCATAGAAGTTGGTGGAAATTGCACAGAATGATGCCACACAGAGTGAAGGAGTGTTGTCCCCTCTGGTCAAGGCAGTCAAGCAGCTTCAGGCAAAGATGCAAACCCCATAGCCGTTGTGACTCGGGATGAGTCACAAGATTGTGTTGGGGGCCTGTTGGAACGAGGCTCCCTAAGCTACAAATTTTGTGTATTTTTGTAGTAATTAGTCTAACGCAGGGGTTTTGGGGTGGGTCAAAGCCCCAAACATATTTTAATGGGTCAAAGGGTAGACCTAGAGTCCGTAAACCATGGTTTACAGACCACACGATAGCGTAGGCTATGTCGATATAAATAGATGGATATTTTGAGTCTAAAGGGAGGAAAGAATTAAGACTCATGCTACGTGCGAATTTTTGAGATCTGCTTTGGGTTGTTTAGGGTAAGGACTCCTGCTAGTTGTGTGCGCAGAGATCCTTAGTCCTGCTATGTACGGACCTCGCTGGTTGTGTGCGCGGGCTATGTTTTGGGTTCTAACTGGGTTTTTGGATATTAATGAATGCAGAATATATTTGAAGTATCCTGTGATATCTGGTCTAATTTTGTTTTTGACTGAAGTACATCTGTGTTATTGATTTAAGCTATGAATGTATCTGTGATCTATGAATTAGCTGAGATTATAACATTCTATGATAGTAATTGCTCATGCGCACGTGGATGCAAACATATTGATTTAGATCTATTGATAATAATATCTTTGTTATGGTTATATGCTAATTATATTGTTAATAGCCTGCGAATAGACTTACTCTGTGAAAATATGATAGTTGCAACACCGATCTTCCTTCATTACCTACTCTCTCCCAAGGTGCAGAAACTTGGTTCCAACACCCTCCCCTACTACTTCATGTGAGACCTTGGCCTGCGAAAGTAGGTCATTGCCGAAAGGGCCAGTAATATAGGGGTTTGTTGGAAAACCTTAATCTCTGAACCTGGGTCAGGACCCCTCGATCCAACAACACACCATGTCGATAACCATACTCATGTTCTCCATTGAGGGCCAGGTGCTGGTCAGGATTGGTACTGCCCCCCTCCGCAACAGCCCTATTATGAAATAAATATCTGAGACCTCAATCTCAAGTTCCTAATCACAAAGAATGAATTTTTCCTGATCCACATCCCAGACACTGATTAAGTACTGCAGCAGCTCCAATTGAGCTCTGAGGCATGGTGGCATGAATAATTTCTTGAGCCCGCAATCTCTAAAATCTTCCATGCAACTTTCATTTCCCGTGGCAAGTTCGTGTTCTTCACTATGTTCTCATTCTTTCCATTCAATCACCATTTTTTCCACTTCACACCTACAAAAACATTTATATGAATGTCATTAACCACAGTCTAAGCTTCTAAAACATTAACTTGGGCTTATTTGTCTAAATTTACAAGCTAAAATTGATTGTCGCAGTTGGAGCGACTATTTTGGAAATAATCGTGCCAACTTGTGTGCCTTAGTTCAGATTTTAGGACGATTGGCATAGCTTCGTGCCCGATACCCACGCCTTTACTTTAGTTTTGTAACCCCCCTCACCCCCCCCCCCCCCCCCCCCATAATTTCACACATGTGGGGTTGCAAGTAATAAAATTATACTCAAAATGTGGGGAAGAATGTTAGCTCTTACCTGGAATTGACAGATTCGAGATTGGTCTTCCGGATTGCCTGCTATCGCCGCCACAAAATCACAGTGTCAAAAGGGTAACTATTGCTCACAAGAGTTAAAAGTGAAAAGTAATTATTTTTTACCATTTTTGGAATTTTATAACTTTTCAGAACCCTAATTAGGTTTTAAAGCATATTTTTCAATTATTTCGCCATGTTATTTCAAGAAATGGGTTTTACGTGTGTCTCTTGTGCAATGACAGGTTTCTAATGTAAACGACGATGAAGTAATGGGTTGTATTTTATATTTTTTCGAACTTGGTAAAAACACAAAAAAGTCACTATTGGAGTCATATTTCAGCTTTTTTCTGACTCTCTAAAACTGAAAAGATTGTTGAGACTCTTGTTGTTTTGAACTTGTTAAATGGCTGTGAAATGATATCTACCCAGTATACATTTACCCCTTTTTTGGGCTAGGATAGATTATTTACGAAAAAGGAATACCTTAGCCTATCATGACTAAGAGGTTATCTCATATATTGTTTTCTACCTTTTCGGATCTATGAGACTATCTACGAAAAGAGACCTACTAGAGTTTTCTTTTCCGCTTCTTTTCAAACTCTCTAAACATGAAAATATGCCAAGTTCTTCCTTTGTCAGAATCGTTAAAATTTAAAATGACATCGGACATAGTCATCATGACATCACTGAGTTCCTCCTTCCTAAGACTCATAAAATGTACTAGGATGGATTTATCCGAAGGAAAAACTTACATGACAATCATATGATATCCCCTTCAAGCTTGTTTCCAAAAATAATTGGGGTACTCGCCAACAATGGTGGGGGAAAATGGAACCAGTTCTCAATTGTGTTGGCAATATGTCACTCTTGAACATGACACTCATATGCATTTGTGTCGGGTTGGGGACATCTCATTTCATCAATTTTTCCTTCGTGGGTTTGGGTAATCTGCTTTGGCCTCTCATCTTCTCTTTGCCACATCATCATGACCTCAGATCCCTTAATTTCAAATGCTTCCAAATCCAGAGTTGTGTCGCTGATATGTTCAAGAGAAGTTTCTGATTGCAGTTTTCAAACTCCCTCTGGTCCTCTGTTTGGTCCCGATTCACTATCATCATGTTCCTCTGTCTCGTGTCGATGATGTGGGAAAAATTATGGCCCTCCTTCGACTAGGTCATTTATTGTCGACTTCAGCTCATTATCCAGGAAGTTGACCTAGAGACTCCCTTCCGGTACCTTGGAGCTTGCATGCCTCAATTGCAGGTTCTTCGCATTCAATGACAGGTCCAAATCATTGGCCTTCGATTGAGTTATTCTACGGATGTTTGATGCCAGATCACTGTTCACATTCTATGGATTGTACCTGTTGTACCTTGAGAGCCATTGCCATTATTTGTGGTTTCTCTCGTGCATGTTAAAAACTTTCATCATTGGCTGGTAATCAGGTGACTTTCTTGCATGTTCAACTTCAACTCACATATTTCCATGCTTGAATTTGTACTTGTTCGGGTCGAGATGGAGTGAAAGACCCTAGGTTTTGTCTGATAAGATCCAGGTTATGGGATATTTTGTTTTATCATAACTGTATGCATGACTCTTTTGATTGGATGGTTGCGACCATACCTAAGTCTATTTGTTGATCCTTACTACTAGATGGCTACGTCCATACCTCGGATCTCATTTTATATATGTACTCTATTATGGATGGATGTGTCCATGCCACATGTTCATGTACCAGAGATATCAATTGTATTTGTACTTGTAGGTCTTTTGACAGTGGTGTTTTGTTATAACACATTCTCGTAAAGCATTTCACCCCTCCCTCTCTCTCAGACCTCATGCTTTACGGGGCATCTGTTACACAACATTTTGTCACCGTCCCTGCAATTCCCATCCCGCACATTGGAGGACCATTTTTGTGACTTATATGAATGTGATGCCTTGCAAAAGTGTCATTGCATCCCTTTCCTTGAGAACAACACTTTCTCTATTGACAATTCCTTGAACAGATCAGTAAAAACACATGTTTTTGGGTGGCATTGGCAGACCGTTATGGCCTCGTGGAAATAAGGAAAATTAACACTGAGCCCTGCACCCATTGGCACTCTTTCCTAGTGAGCTACCTGCGCCAGGCTATTTTTGGAATGTTTTTTAAATATAGAGGAAAATTTTCCATGCTAACAACCTCATGAGCAAGTTAGCGTGGGTTGTTCGACTGCATAACCATGAACACCTTCCTTTGGCATCTTGTGTCCACCTTTTGGGGGAACCTCCCAAAGGATAAGGCCTCCCTTCCACCATTTGATGGATCCCAACCTCCTCCTCTCCCTCATAAATAAACCTCTCTCACATTGATGCAACTAGTTGAATAGCTGAATAGGAATTGCTGAACACTTTGTTGGAACAGTCTGATAGAGCTGGTGTGAAATAGAGGAGAGAAAGAGACCCTTGTTGAGAGAGAGCTTAGGCTTGTGTCCTCACCTCATCCCAATTCCCCGACTAACCTTCAAGACATGCTTCGACAGAACCCGCTGAGGGAGGTTACGACGTCAAGGCTCTAGCTGTAATCTCTTTCTTTTCTATTAATATATACATGACTGATTTCTGGTTCCCATCTTGTGTTAATGTGATTTATATTACGCAATATTTTTAATATTCCTTGACTGATTAGCTGGTTATGAATGAAATTATTGTCTTATATGTTGCTTCCGTCCTTTTATATTTGTGCAGACACTCGAATACCATTGCTAAAGGATCGCGACACGCTCGTGCAGGATCAGGAGACCATCATCACAACTGCGACAATCATGTTGGACTACAGGTAGGAAATTCTATCCCAACATATTTCATTCGTTAACTAGGAACCAACACATTATCTTGTCCTCTTACTGCTAGACCCACCCTAGGGCTAGAGGGATCACCTCTGTCCATAGAGGGGATTTACCTACACAACAACCTCCTAAAATCATTTGAAGATAATGATCTTGCTGCAATTCCAAGGACTCAAAATATCCTTGCCAATGGTTTAGCATTTTCAACCAGCACTTGTCAATTACCTCATCCCAGCAAGCAATACATAGTGCATATTAAACACCACCCAGCAGTCCCTGATAATATGAGATATTGGAAAGTCTTTAGAAATGACAAACAAATTGAAAATTTCCTACAATATAAAGGTGAGTTTGAAGATTTCAGCTTGGACCTAGATTGTGAAGAATATTGTCCCACTGAAGAAAAAATGTGCAGGGATGAACCTCCTCATAATTCTAATATTAATATTTCAGAAAATGAATAATTACATAGAATAGAGATACATAAAGACCCAGTAAAAGAAGAATTTGAAGTACTCCAATTCAAAGATAACATCCTGCCTAGAGGGATTTTCCCTTTAGAGGAACTATTTGAATTCAATGATGTAGCTAGAAAACCAAAGATGGAACCTATGTTGGAAATATTGTCACACAGCTCAATGAGCAAAAATCTAATTCAAACAGCATACACAAAACATAGTTAAAAACCACTTTAAATGCTCTTTTATGATTAATATGCAATGATGTTGATGACTTAGGAGGTCCAGGTAAATGGAAAAAGTCTAGAAAGGTGTATAGGAAAGATGCAAGTTTGGGACTCAACAGATCCCTCACTCTTTTAGCATAGATAGGTACTTCCTTAAGAGCCTGTAACAGTGGAATCTGCACATACAAATTTTGCAGTTCCTTGGAGGAATTCAAATTTAGATTGTGGGGCTGGCCCAATTTCAGTTAATCATTGAGGGTATGGAGGATTCAGAATGTTAACAGTTGAGTCAGCTATCATATATGCACTAGCCTTGCTCAGATTGGCTGTTGTAGAAATAGTAGACCCTCTCGAGCTGGCTGCTATAAGTGTAATAGTGGGTGTTTTATCAGTTGTTACATGTGCAACAACTGCCTCAAAATCGCCCATATCCTTTCTAGGTGACTCACATTATTTGGTAATAATGGGAGTATGTTCAGGTCAGATTACTTTCCCTGATCGAAGTTGAACCTTGTTAAGTCCAATAGGACTAATACGATAAGTCTGGAGGGTAACCGGAGCATCCATGCTCTGGGCTGCCTTATTATTCACATTGGGGTTAGGTTGCACAGGTAATTGGGGTATGAAAAAAGGTGTAGGATTTTGAATAGAAGGCAGTTGTAACTGTTGTTGTATTGGTAGTGTAGGGGGTACCAAACCTTGGCAATTACTTCTCCAATTTTGACCCCAACGATTGGGTTGCGGTGGGGGATATTGCATTGGTGGAGGAGACGGCCACTGGTTCCATGGTGAAGGAAATTGTGTTGAGGAAGGAGTAGGATACTGCCATGGATATTGTGACTATTACAAACATTATTCCAAGGATAAAAGAGGAAAAATCTAAAGTCATACATGTAGGTCATGGCTACCATGGTCTCTTTGATCCGATGAAATAAGAAGATTGGGCATCCTCGCTTGCATCTTGAAGTACAACCTTTAGTCCTGGAAATTCAGGACATTGATTCATAGAATGTGCCAATTCACAGATATTGCACAAGCTGACGCTATTCAGTCCACAATATTTTTCCAAGTGTTTCTTTTTCCATTGGGGACAAAATATTGCTAAAGCTGCTTCAGATTTTTCTTGTGCTTTCTTAACTTGTATCGTAGTGATCTAGGTAGAGAGAGTGCTAAGGAGGTCAGTTTTAAAATCCTCAAATAGGTTTCTGATCTCTGCTCTGGTCCACTTGTGGAATTTTGTATCCAAACTGAAGGATTCCAAACTGAAATTCTCCCCTTGAATGATCCTCTTGAGCTATGCAGGCAGAGCTTCATTATTTCGTCAAGCGGTTCTTGCGATATGTCTCCTTTTCCCAAAAAATTCAGATGCTACAGATAGTCATCTCTTATACCTCTTAAGAATAGTGGCTTTAGAATTTCTAGGTCTAATTTAATGAACTTGGACCTTTGTAAATTGTAATGAAGTCGCTCCACATAGTCTTCCAGGCTCTCTTCCTCCTTCTGTGCCATTCTGAAGATCTCTTCCTTCAAATCCCTGGTTCGGAAATAATCCTGATACTTAAAGAGAAAAACCTCCCTCATGTCATTCCAGGTTCGAATCGTGCCAACACCTAGTCTCATGAACCATCTTAGTGCTTATCCTTTCAAAGTAGCAGGAAATAATTTAAGCTTCTAGGCGTCTGAAGTGTAGTCATAACCTCTACACAACACATCGAATTCAAACAAAAAGGTATCAGGATTTGCAACAACCATCCCCTGAAAGGATGATACGAATGACAAAGGAATATTATTCATAGGAGCCTCATCCCATGTTACTACTATCGTGAATTCAAAATTAACATATCTATCTGTCTTGACATTCTCATCCTCCATGGTTGATTCTTCTTAATGGGATGAACTGATCTCAGAGTGTGCTGGACATTGGTAAATAAAAGGATTTGGTTGTTCCAGGACCAACTGTTTGACGACACTACCAACGTCCACATGATGATCAATTAAATGTTGTTCCTCCGGTCCCTGATGCTCCCTAATGGTCTCTCTATGTCCTTCAATTCTCATATTCTGATCAATGATTTTCCACTGTTGTTTTGAATCTGGAGTCTTGATATCAGGAGTGGATATGCTGTCCGAAGGTTGGTGAGGTCTAGACACGGAAGGCATCGATGCCTCAGGCCTTGATATAGTAGTTGCTTTATGTGGTCTTATCTTCCTATTATCTATATATGAAATAGATTGTTCCTTTTCTACTCTTGAGATCAGATCTCCAAAGAATGCCTTTCTTCCCAAGTATGCACTCTTCTTTTCCTTCATACAACCCGTCTTGCCTATAGTTAGTAGATTGGGGGGTGTTTGTGGATGTTTCTATCATCCTATTGGAACACATGGACCCTATGTGTATCAATTCATCCTACAAGTGCTTCAATTTCTATAGCGGTGAGTTCGCTCAAGTTCGTTATAGAGATGCGCAGGTTCTTACCTCTCGTCTTACTGCCCAGCTACTGTATAGCTAAAGACACCTTAAAGAAACACCAAAAAATTCACATTTCTAAGTGTCCTAGCAAGACATTAGTGAGCCTGCTCAAGTTCGTTAGAGTGATGCAGAGGTTCTTACCTCTCATCTTACTGCCCGGCAATTGTGTCACTGGAGACACGCTAAAACAAACACATAGAAATTGCACCTCTAAGTGCCCCAGTGTATCATTGGTGAGCTCTCTCAAGTTCGTTAGAGTGTTGCGTAGGTTCTTACCTCTCATCTTACCACCCGACAATTTCAGACTGGGTACACTCTATCTTCTAATAAACAACTCTGGTTGATTGGATTGTCACTACCATCCCCGACAACGACACCAAAATGTTGGGTCATATTAATCACTATTAAATGACTAAAACAATACA